>ML793912.1:396676-406906 GCA_009831015.1 Picea engelmannii
TATCATAACTCATATTGTTACCCATCAAACAATCTTGGGTCCATTACCCAAACCTGGGGTCTCCAACTTCTCATGGCCATAACTCTCTAACCGTGAGGAATTATGTGACGTTCCACATACCACCGAAAATGAAATGACAAGAATTATCCATATAGGATATTTTCCCTGACAAATTCACTTTCCTTCATCTCATTATTCCATAATTAAGCATGGGTTCTCTTACTCCACAAAGCGTCTTCCCGTGAGGGATTTCACCATAAGGGGACCACTTTGGAGTTCATCCATATTTACTTCTTATCAACCATGACAAAAAAATAATGAGTCATATTTACATCAAACACTGTTGGGTCCATTACCCAAAACTTTGTGCTATGGGTCTTTCTTCAAGAGTTGACATCAATGACAACCAATCTTAATCAACAAATCCAACAATGAATTTTTGCCAGTATTTAACAGTGCCTAGGAAAATTTTGACCTCTGTAACATTAGTAGGTCGTGGCCATTGTACTGTAACATAAATCTTGGCTAGGTCCACTCGCAGGTGGCCTCCTCCAATGATATGGTTGAGATATACCAAAGAGGTTTTAGCAAACTCACACTTAGACAGTTTCACATATAGTTGCTCTTTCCTCAATACATCTAATATTTTCTTTACATGTAAAATGTGTTCATCCCAGGTTTTGCTAAATACCAGAATGTCATCCAGGTATACAATAACAAAATCATCAATAAAAGGACGAAAAACATCATTCATAACCTGCATAAATGTAGCAGGTGCGTTGCATAGCCCAAAGGGCATTACCAACCATTCATACAAACCCTGCTTTGTTTTAAAAGTTATTTTCCAAGAATCATTCTCAGCTACACGGATTTGATGATACCCGCTACGCAGATCCAATTTAGTAAAGTAAATGGCATGTTTTAATTGATCCAGCAAATCATCAATGCGAGGAAGAGGACACCTGTTCTTGATGGTGATTTTGTTAAGAGCTCGGTAGTCAATGCACATGCGTCAAGACCCGTCCTTCATTGGAACCAAGACTATAGGAGAGCCACAAGGAGAAGTACTTGGCCGGATGACCCCCTTCTCAATCAGCTCCTGAACTTGCTTCTTGATTTTCTCATTCTGCATGACAGACATCCAGTACATGGCTATGTTCGGAAGTGGCACATCCTGCTGCAAATGTATCTCATGCTGAATCTCTCTCTTAGGTGGTAACCCCTTTGGTTCATGAAACAAATCATCATACTCAGAAATAATTTCAATTAGTTCAGATTTGTGTTTAGGATCACACCCTTCAAAAGACTTAGAGACTTCATCATTCCTTACCTTAACCATCATCAACACAAAATTCTTACTAGCATTTACCAGTCTCTTCATTTGACCTGCAGAAACTATTGCTAGATTCATTCTTGTCTTATGTGCTCGTAGGATATATTCCTTACCATATTTAAAAATATGATACTTATTCTTCTCTCTATAAAAGACTGCTTTATGGTCATATAAATATGGACTCCCAAGTACTATTCCACAAATATCAAGTGGCACTACATCTAGCTCTACCTCATCCATGAACTTTCCAGAAATTGAAAAATTCAATACACATTTCTTCGTGACTTGTAGTTGTGTATCATTAGTGACCCAACCAAGAGGATAGGGTTTCTCGTGAGTAGTAGTGACTAGCTTAAGTTTCTTAACCACTTCTTCAGATATCAAATTTACTTGTGAACCACTATCAAACAAAGTGTCTATCTTTGTGTGATTTTCTATGACTCGAACATGAAACAGTGCACTTCTAGCTTTATCATTATTCCTAGAAGTAGATGGAAGATTTGTATTTGCACTAGAACTTGATTTTGTATCAATAGGAAGTGAGATACTTTTACCCTTACCTTGGATTCTGACACATGTAACCTTTGTTTCATCACCTGAGTCAGATCCCAAGTCTTGTATAACTGTTGCAGTAGATTTTTCTTTGCCTTTGTCTTTGTTTCCTATGAAATTCTTTGGCCTCAACTCACGATGACGCTTCCAACATCTAGAGACATCATGTCCCTTCTAACAATTAGTACATGTAGGCTTCTCACCATCTTTCTTAACAATTGCCATCTTTTTTTCCCCCTTTTCTTTACCTTTCGATTTGCCTTCAAACTTAGCTGTATTCTTCACAAAAGTATCATTAGTATGCTTTCCCCTAGCTTCCAGATGTGTAGCTTGAATGCATACATCATCTAGGTTGTTTGGATTAAACATCAATAAAGTATGTCTTAAATACGAATGCATACCACCAATGTACTTAAGAAGAGTCTCATTTGTATCTAATGACACGTTCAATGCAATAGCTCTCTTCCTAAATTCATGAGTATAGTCCTGAATATTATGTCCCTTAGCTTGTCTAAATGTTTTCCAACTCATAGTTAACTGTTGTATATGACCTAAAGGATAGAATTGTTTTCTCAAAACCTCAATGAAATCAATCCAAACTGAGATGATCTTACCATTCTTTTGAAGATCCTGATGAACTTTTCTCTCCCACCAAGTAAGAGCCATTCCACTCATCCTCAGAGTAGCCAATTGGATTCTGGAAGGGTCATCATTGATGCCCTGCACCCTGCAATACACTTCAAGCTGCTTAATCCAATTATCTAGTTTCTCAGCATCTAAGTCTCCATTATAGATAGGTAATTCGAATTTCACATCTAGTTTGAAATATGGCATATTAGCATTATTCAAATGAGAGGAGGAAGAGGATTTATGAGTATCAGTAGGATCATCATCACCTACGCCTTTACCCTTCTCCTCTTTCTTTATCTCTACTTCTTTGGACGAATTTTCACCTTCTTTCTTCTTCCTTTCTGTACGTTTATCAAAAATCATTTCCACCATAGTTTTCATGCTGATAAAGGACTCTAGAAACTCTGTTTCAGTGAGAACAGATTTCTCCCGTTCCTCATGTCCTTCTTCCCCTCGTGGAGAAGACATGGCTTTTAGGATTGTTCTTCTAGCACCAGTCTCAGGATCTCCTTCAACTAATTCTCCTTCTCCGAGCTTAGATTTAGACCTGGTGAGCATTCACAATCTTGCACTACAGTAAACCAGCTCTGATACCATTAATTTTAATCCGTAGGATCTAAGTGTTAAGTGAATTTTTTTTAAATACTATGAATGCTCAGCATGTTAATATACTTTCAGCTTCTAAATAAAGACTGTAATCTGGAAGTGCAACACTGTACATAATGAAGATAATAGGAAACGAAAAAATAGAAACAGAGGATGAAAAAACACAGCAAAAAAGAGAGTACAAATGTTGAATTTGTTAACGGAGTTCACCCTAACATTGGGCTACGTCTCCGGGTCCCTCTCCAATGGAACCGATCCAATTAATCTTCAAAAAATGGTACACAATGGTTACAATAACATCTTCATCAGACTCTGAGTAGCTATGAGACAATAGTACTATGAAAAATACTAAAAAACTACAAGTTCTGGCAAGTTTACAAAGGTTTTCAACAATAAGAAAACCACAACAGAACGTAGATGATTCTACAAGCAACAATGCTTCATCAAAAATCTCTCTACAGCTGTTAAACTTCTCGTCCCTTTGCACACAGACTGAATCCCCCCATCGCCCACCTGCCTCTCAGCATAATAATGTTTCAATCAAATGCTGAACAGAAAATATGCTCTGAGTTATGGCAGAACGGGAATGATGTTGTAGTTATTCTCTTAATAGAAATTATTCCCCTATTTCATTCCCATCCGAGCTATCAAGTAGCCAAAAAAAACCTGTCGTGGCCAAATCTCTGTTATAATAAAAATACTCATCAATGATCAGTTAAGTGGGAGATTATGCTTGGCATAGACTCGGCGGCATACACGGAAATAGCAATAACAAACGAACCAACGGGTCTACTCATGCTTGCCAATCGTTATAATGGATATCACTGCCCGCCAATCATTCAATGGTTCTTTTTAATGTTTCCCATAACTGTTTTCCACATGTTATAACTCTGTTCTGAACATATGGACTTCCCATTTTTCTTTATTAAATGGTTATATGCCACAATCTATAAGTTCCCAGCTAAACTGGATGGTACTCCGCCAAAAGCTCTGCCAAAACGAGTCAATGAACCCGTACACAAGCGTGTTTCCCATTTCCACGAAACCACCCTTCAAAACGGTATAAACCGTGCACAAACGGATATTGCACACTCATAGAACCAATACATGTACCGGAACCTTGCTATATATAGCAATGTACAGAACGCACTATGTGATAGCCATAAGGGATGTGGAGTCTCGCACTATGTGAACCGTTTGCATAGTTTAGTTGAGTCTCGCACTATGTGAATGTTGCATAGTTTAAACCTTTTTAAAAACACATTGCAACGTTCCCATATATCATATTTATGATATATTAACATAGCATAATGCACCATGTGTGGCAAGCAATATAAAAAGGCTTAGTATCGTAAAGAGCTTAGCATGTGAAGAGCGAAGTATACCCATAACCATTGTACCATTGGATCATATAACTTCAGGATGAAAAATCCATTCAGATCATTGGTATTTAGAGTACATACATGATCTGTTGAGAGGCATGCTAAGGACTCCTCAATCTTAGGTTCCACTGGTTCCTCCTCAATTAATTCTATCCATGATTTTTTATTCCCTTCAACAAATTGACAAGAGGAATCCGACGGGACTTCTAAATATTCCTGTGGAGAGACAACTAGATTCTTAACTGCTGTTACGATATGCTCTTCCTGAGAGGAGGATATCCCAGCTACTTCCAGAATGAGAGAAAGTTCTTTGAGGAACATTCTTCTAGCTCTTGATCATCCTTGAATTACTCTAGCTGGTTGATGATACCTATTTCACAACACAGATTAGTACTCGAGGGGTTCTTACAATACCCCAAACATGATTTATCATTAAAGATCTAAATTTTAAAACTATTTGCAAAAGAAAAACACACCAAACTTGAACTCCTTGTGTTACTGGGATCCTGCTGTCACCAGGTTATCATTTTACATAAATTAGCTCATCATAAATAAAACTAAATTTGCATAAAAGAAGGAAAAACACACTTGCATTAAAATAAGAGGACAACCTAACTTTGGAGAAACCCCACCAAAGTGGCTGCGTGGTCTCTTCCCGCATGTCTTACCGTATTCTCTCCGTCCTTATGTCATCCATAAAACAAATCCAAAACCATTAAAGCAATCTAATTCAAATACTACCTATTACCGTTTACAACTCCTCGACAATGGCGCCAAAATGTTGGTGCAATTATTTGCATAATATATTACCAAACATAAATTATCAAACATGATTCGTAATTAGTAGAGTTGATGCACTATATGTGTCGATAACAGATAGGTTCCTATGTCTATTTAGTATAGCTTAGATAAGAAAACCAACAATAACAAAACACTTTGTTTTCAAAGATAACGCTCTTCACACAATTCAGAAATTAGAAAGGAAAACTTGCAATCTTGCACCCAAAATATTTTGCACAGATAATGCCTTGCCCATTTACAAGCTCATGAAGTGGAAATATGGACTTTGAATTATTTATCTATAGTTTCTACTCTTAACAACAACTAGCAATAAAATCTAGGCAAACTTCAACAATGCAACTCCAAACTTAGAAGGGAAAAATGATAACAAAACTTCTCAAGCAAACAGTGAATCAAAAGGTTCATGCTTAGATAACAAGTATGTTCATTAGAGGCTCATGAAATGAAGAGATGAACTTAGATCTTGTTCCCTGTAGCAATTAAAACAACCAACACTCTACATATGCTGAAAGGAAAACATCAATCAATGCTAGAGAAAATCACATCTAAAGGAAGACACTCCACTTTAGGCACATGTAAGGTGAGAGATGGAGGTCTTGATTGTGCATGTGTTTGCAAGGTGAAATTTGATTTAAATATATGAAAGAAATCTAATTATGGTAGGATGCTCCATTACAGGTTCATGTACATTGAAAGGTAGAGATCCAAACCGTTCTTAGATATGAAAAATGGAAACCATGGATGATTTTAGGGGCTAAATTTTGCTCATGGTCTAATTTTCCATGGTTTTTCCAAATACAAGATTCGCTATTTTAAAAATGATTCACCCAAATTTTATAGGATAAAATTATTTTACCTTAAAAATCACCAAAATTGTATAAAAACTATATAAAAGCCTTAGAAATTTGAATATTTTTACAAAAATATCGCCAATGATTTATAGTTGGCATATGAAGGATTAGTAAGATTCGCCAGTTTCTAAATTTTAAAATAAATTTCCATCCTTAAAATCATCACTGATGGAAACAACACAATAACATTAAATCTACCAAATGATTGTCTACACACATACAGGAATAACAAATGTTCACTCAAGAATCTATGTTGCACTCATAAATCCATATTACCCTCCAGAAATCTATATTGCACTCCAAAAATGCTCACTCACTCACTCACAATTGCAACACATATTTATTGTATTTTGTCAAATGTTTACTGAATAAAAACAGAAATAAAGTTATATGTTTATGATCAAAACAAAAATGATTTTATCCATACACAAACTAGAATTATATATACAGTAAATACAAAGAAGCTTACCTTGGTTGGGTCGGTGGGCCCTTGCCGTACCAACAAGGTATATTTAAAAGAAACTTACAGAACAAAAGGTATGATAACACGCATCAATTCCATGAACTGCAATTTATATCATTATTTGAGAAAAACAGAGGTACAATCCACAGTCTTCAAGAATCAACCCTACAACATAACAATTCCTCTTTCTTCAAGAACCAATCTTTTTGCATAATAATTCCTCCCTACACAGACCTATGAGGTCTTATTTATAGATAAAATCCATGGAGGAATGGATGAAACCAAATCCCCAAGATAAGAAAACAATTTTTACAATTTTAGGATAAATCCCCAAAATCTGTGTTTTTTTAACAATTTGGGCAGATTCAAGTTAGTCCCCCACCCATATCTCCCAAACCAATTCTATTTTTGAAAAATGGCCAGCATGTTACTCGATTTATCATATTTTGGACAACACCCATCTATTAGAATTTCTATATCTGATACCATATGAACGGAAATCGAGGCACAAGTTGGAAGTTTGAGTTTTTTTTATAATTTTTGCATAATCATTCCCCCTGAGATGGAGGTCCACACGTGTGATATGGGCGAATTCTGACTCACATGTCTGCATGAAAACATCATTGTGTACAAAATCCATGTACTCGATTTTCCTCTAGAAGCTTTCCAAAATTTTGAATTATTTCTAGTACCGGATTAGCACAGGCTGGTATCGGAATAGACTGGGTACCAGATCATGTTGCTTAAGAGTCAAAGTGAATAGGATCATACATAATCAATCATTTTATCGAATTAACTCAATAAAACTAAACAAATCATGCTTTAATCATAATTTGCCTCTTATGCACGTGAACAAGGTCATCGAGTGTATTTATGGAGGAAAAAGTCAATTAGATACACATGGCATAGGTATAATAGGCTCAGATAGAGGGTAATATAGGGAATTAGAAGTGTCAAAATTGAGGCTCAACATTGCCCCATTCTTAAGTCATTGCATGTCCTCATGCAACAATGGTCTTCAAAATTTCACAATTGATGATACTCTTCATTCGATCAAGCATTCCTTGAATTTTCATCCTTCTTCAGCTCTTAAGTTCCTATTTAAACAATATAAATTTCTTGGCTTATTCTTCACATTCTTACTCATGGAAAAGTAGTTATGGTGACAAAGTGGATTCATGTGTAATGGATTAGATCTATTATTGATTTGACGTTTAGTCTTATCCAATCTGTTGTGGATCATAGTTAAGAGAAAGGGATGGATGTGGCTCTAATATGATTATAGGATAGTAGCCAAGAGTTTTCATAATGACTTTGAATAATAGGCCCCCTTGTCTAGATTACCTTTAAAACAAAAGTGATATAAGCATAATTTAGATATCATTTGAAGAGAGGAACACATAAAAGAATACATCCCAAGATGATTAACTTGTTTCTTATCCAAGTTTTTAGAGATGAATATCTTCTTGCTTATGTAAGGTGAATTAAACATACTGAGGGTCCCACTTCTCGTGCAAACCTATTTTTTTAAAGATAGAAATCTAAAGTGGATACTTGAAGGTTCTTAAGAACATCATCCGAGAGATATAAAGGTCATCTCCTAGCCTTGATTTGATAGTGATTGCTTCAGAATGACACCCAAGGGGTTTTGTGCAGTTTTAGGTGTGTCACTTTATGTTTTTCAACTCCCTTTACCCGGCATAGCCCTGTTTCCAATAGGCCTATTCAGTACCCTGGTGGGTTTACCTTAGTACCATACAAGCATGGCCCCACTGCCAGCAGGCTTGTTCAGTACCCCGATGGGTTTACTTGTACTTCCTGATAATTCCTTTTTATTATATTACTCAAAATATTTAGAATGATGTATACTGTTCATAGACAGTTTTAGAGTATAAGGAAGGGAGGTGGTATGAGAGTGTTTTAGATTTATTAGGCACATAATTAATTGTTTGCAATTATCCCAAGGGTGACATCATCCACATTCAACTTAAATCTCAGTTATTCAATGTATAATGAAACATCTCGGATAATGACTAAGAGGTCCCTCTACTTAATCCTATTAGGGTTCTCATGAAAGTTCATTGCGGTTT
The DNA here is from genome assembly GCA_009831015.1 of Picea engelmannii. NCBI lineage: Eukaryota > Viridiplantae > Streptophyta > Pinopsida > Pinales > Pinaceae > Picea > Picea engelmannii. The sequence continues at coordinate 405,385 of ML793912.1, forward strand.
TGCAAGGGCGGTCCACCACATGAGGTTTTCATCAATACCTCTCCAGAGAAATATGTAAAGATAAACTTGGATAAGAACTTGTTGAATCAACTAGGTTAGTATTATACATAATGGTGTCACCACTTTTAATGGATATTTCAATTAGCAATCACTTCTTCAAAATAATGAGGTAATAAGACAAGTGCACCCATTATCATATAGAGCTAAATGTGAAAAATATCTTCCTAAAGGGAGAGAAAGGATGATCCATTTAGGGTTGAGTGTAGAAATTTAGGAGGAAGATGCACATGAGAGTAAAAATAATTCAACACAAGACTTAAATGATCATTGATAGAAAGAACATGAAGAGATTATCCCATACCTCCAATTACCTAGACTGAAAACAATGTTAAGCACATGAAAAAGATCATATCACTTTGGCATAAGTACAAGATAAGTAATTGGTATCAGAACATGTTTCTGCATTACCATAATAGATAGTACTAGAACAAAGTGACATGATGGATGATGTTTGCTCATTCATGGAGACAACCACTTCACAAAGGAATTCAGTGATAATATACGAGGAGATGTATACGAGGGCTTGCAAAAGTTCATGGTAGGGAGAGTGAAATAATTGAGAGTAACAATATGTTTATTGCATAATTAGTCTAATTTCTTTTAGTAAAACGAAAAATGTTGAGTTTATATGTCCTATTACTTGAAGCATTTAAATCGAGCAAAAAAAAATTTGAGTATAGGATAAGGGCTACCAACACCTCATTACCAGTACCGGATCACCTGACTACCGAATGGATGCAGGGTTGTGCTTCAGTACCAGAATAGCGTAGAGTTGTGGTTCAGTACCGGAATAGTGCAGACCTCCTCCTTTGGTACCAGATGAGCACATAGGTGACCATCAGTACTAGATGAGCATAGTACCAGATGAGCACATGAATGTTGTTCAATACCAGATGAACGTAGAATTTCTCCTTTGGTACCAGATGAACACAGAGGAAAAAATTGTTTGCAGTACCGAATGAATGCAATTCTGCAATACCAGAATATAATGGTACTACAATTCTGGAAATGACTATCAAATCCTAGCACTAAACATGTTGATTTGGCCTCGCCGATGGAAGTTGCAAAAGAATATGAAGGTTTTAGAAACCACTCCCCCATGCCTAAGGTTTTTCATGGCCTCATGCAAACAATGTGAGATGCCAAAAAGGGTTTCTCAAAGAGTTGTGATCACCTGCTAAAAACAAACCAATAGAACTAATAAAAACTGGATTTTTATTCATGCTTACAAACATAAAATTTAGGGAAAATGTCAAAAGTTGAATTATTAGCTATGAATAAAATGGTTTGGAATTAGCATTTAGATTCAACTTCTATTAAAAAGATCACTTAATCGATCATCCTTGTGAAATAGCGGTCTTAAAATAGATAGGTAAATATAAAGCATGAATGCATCATTTTTAACAACTTTAAGGAAAAAGAAGAATTTTGAAGAAATAGGTCATGAAGCACTCCCTTAAGT
>ML793912.1:406956-451126 GCA_009831015.1 Picea engelmannii
AAATAGCGGTCTTAAAATAGATAGGTAAATATAAAGCATGAATGCATCATTTTTAACAACTTTAAGGAAAAAGAAGAATTTTGAAGAAATAGGTCATGAAGCACTCCCTTAAGTGTTATCTTCCATTGACAAGGATGCCTTCTTCACTTTTGAAACCCTTCCAATATTATGTGTGCATTCGAAGGATGAAGAGATTTTGTTCTCATAAAATTCCAAACAAAATTATCATAAACTTTTAGAAAGAAATCTACTATAGGAACAAAAGATCTTAAACTTTTGACATTGTCATTTATGAAAAGTATGAAAGATAGGTTGCATTGTACTTATGTGCAACATTTATTTATTTATCTACCTATCCTACTCTATTTGAACAAAAGAAAATGTCCTTCAAGTATAGGAATACTTCCAGTGAAGCCATGTGCATAACAGGGTTAGAAATATATCCATACTCAGGTTTAAAAGATACATTTGAATGCATACTGGAGTATGAAGGACCAGCCGCTTTGATTATGAGATCAAGAAATAATGAAAAATAAAAGAGTGGTGTGACCTAATAACTAATTGAAACCATATTTCAATAGGATCACTATATTTTTGTTTCTCTTCTTTGTTTAGGTCACATTGAATGTCATCCTCTACCATGCTATGCAGATTATCCTCTTCAAAATGATTGGTATTTGGAGTACATACATGATCTGCTAAGAGGCATGCTAAGGAATCCTCAATCTCAGGTTCCACTAGTTCCTCTTCATTGAATTCTATCCATGATTCTTTATTCTATTCAACAAATTGACAAGAGGAATCCGACAGGACTTCTAAATCTTCCCGTGGAGAGACAACTAGATTCTTGACTGCTGTTAAGATATGATCTTCCTGAGAGGCGGATATCCCAACTGCTTCTAGAATGCGAGGAAGTTCTTTGAGGAACATTCTTCAAGCTCTTGATCATCCTTGAATTACTCTAGCTAGTTGATGATACCTATTTCACAACACAGATTAGTACTCGGGGGGTTCTTACAACACCCCAAACATGATTTATCATTAAAGATCTAAATTTTAAAACTATTTGCAAAAGAAGAACACACCAAACTTGAACTCCTTGTGTTACTGGGATTCTGTTGTCACTAGGTTATCGTTTTGCACAAGTTAGCTCATCATAAATAAAACTAAATTTGCATAAAAGAAGGAAAAACACACTTGCATTAAAATAAGAGCACAACCTAACTTTGGAGAAACCCCACCAAAGTGGATGCGTGGGCTCTTCCTGCACATCTTATCGTCTTCTCTCCATCCTTAGGTCATCCATAAAACCAATCCAAAACAATTAAAGCAATCTAATTCAAATACTACCTATTACCATTTACAACTCCCCAGCAACGACGCCAAAATGTTGGTGCAATTATTTGCATAATATATTACCAAATATAAATTATCAACCGGGATTCGTACTTAGTAGATTTGATGCAATATATGTGTCGATAACATATAGGTTCCTATGTTTGTTTATTATAGCCTAGATAAGAAAACCAACAATAACAAAACACTCTGTTTTCAAAGATAACACTCTTCACACAATTCAGAAATTAGAAAGAAAAACTTGCAATCATGCACTCAAAAGATTTTGCACAGATAATGCCTTGCCCATTTACAAGCTCATTAAGTGGAAAGATGGACTTTGAATTAGTTATATGTAGCTACTACTCTTAACAACAGCTAGCAATCAAATCCAGGCACACTTCAACAATACAACTCCAAACTTAGAAGGGAAAAATGATAACAAAACTTCTCAAGCAAACAATGAATCAAAAGGTTCTTGCTTAGATAGCGAGTATGTTCATTAGAGGCTCATGAAATGAAGAGATGAAATCATATCTTGTTCCCTGTAGAAATTAAAACAACCAGCACTATGCATATGCTCAAAGGAAAACATCAATCAATGCTAGAGAAAATCACATGTGAAGGAAGACACTCCACTTTAGGCACATGTAAGGTGAGAGATGGAGGTCTTGATTGTGCATGTGTTTGCAAGGTGAAATCTGATTTAAATATATGAAAGAAATATGAGTATGGTAGGATGATCCATTACAGGTTCATGTACAGTGAAATATAGAGATCCAAATCGTTCTTAGATATGCAAAATGGCAACAAGATTATAACATTAAATCTACCAAATGATTGTCTACACACAGATACAGGAATAACAAATGTTCACTCAAGAATCTATGTTGCACTCATAAATCCATATTACACTCCAGAAATCGATATTGCAATCCAAAAATGCTCACTCACTCACTCACAATTTCCAAACATCTTTATTGTATTTTTTCAAATGTTTACTGAAGCAAAAAAGAAATAAAGTTATATGTTTATGATCAAAACAAAAATGATTTTATCCATACACAAACTAGAATTATATATACAGTATATACAAAGAAGCTTACCTTGGTTGGGTGGGTGGTCCCTTTCCATACCAACAAGGTATCTTTAAAAGAAACTTACAGAACTAAAGGTCTGATAACACGAATCAATTCCATGAATTGCAATTTATATTATTATTTGAGAAAAATAGAGGTACAATCCACAGTCTTCAAGAATCAACCCTACAACATAACAAGTCCCCTTTCTTCAAGAACCAATCTTGTAGCATAATAATTCCTCCCTAATCATACCTATGAGGTCTTATTTATACATAAAATCCATGGAAGAATGGATGAAACCGAATCCCCAAGCTAAGAAAACAATTTTTACAATTTTAGGATAAATCCCAAAAATCTGTGTTTTTTTAACAATTTGGGCAGATTCGAGTTAGTCCCCCACCCATATCTCCCAAACCAATTCTAATTTTGAAAAATGGCCTGCTTAATACTCAATTGGTCATATTCTGGACAAAACCCATGTATTATAATTTCTAGATCTGATACCATATGCACGAAAATCGAGGTGCAACTTGGCAGTTTGAGTTTTTTTTTATAATTTTGGCAGAATCATTCCCCCTGAGATGGAGGTCTAGACGTGTGATATGGGGGACTTATAACTCACATAACCGCATGAAAACATCATTGTGGACAAAACCCATGTACCCAATTTTCCTCTAGAAGCTTTCCAAAATTTTGAATTATTTCTAGTACCGGATTAGCACAGGATGGTACCAGAATAGGTGGAGCCTTGGTACCAGAATAGATTGGGTAACAGATCATGATGCTTAAGAGTAAAATTGATTAGGATCATACATAATCAATCATTTAATCGAATTAACTCAATAAAACTAAACAAATCATGCTTTAATCACAAGTTACCTCTTATGCACATGAACAAGGTCATCGAGTGTATTTATGGAGGAAACAATCAATTAGATACACATGGCATAGGTATAATAGGCTCAGATAGAGGGTAATATAGGGAATTAGAAGTGTCAAAAATAATGTTCAACAACATGCATCGAATTACATGTCCCTCTAGCATAAGGACTCGGCCTCTGAGTCCTTCCTTGCAGGCATCTATACACACAAGGAAATCATTATCCGGGTTTACAATCTTTAGCACATGTGCATGGATCAGGAGGTATTTCAGTTCATGAAATATTTCTTCACATTTTGATGTCCAAATGAATTTAATCCCCTTTTTATGAAGGGCAGTGATTGGACAACCAATCTTGGAAAACCCTTTTATGAACCTTCTATAGTATCTCACTAAACCCATGAAGGATCTAATATCATATACATCCTTCGGGGTAGGCCATTCCATAATAGATATAATCTTGTCGGGGTATACTATCACTCCTTCCTTAGAAATTACATGGCCTAGGTAATGGACTTGCTTCTGAAATAAGTCGCACTTGCTAAAATTAGCGTAGAGTTGATGCTCTCTTAGTACTTGAAGTACGAGTATAATATGTTATTTGTGCTCCTCCCTGTTCTTGGAGTAGATTAGGATATCATCAATGAAAACCAATACAAATTTGTCCAGAAATTTGTAGAGTACATTATTCATCAAGCACATAAAAGTGGTTGGGGAATTGGTTAACCGAAATGGAACCACCACGAATTCATAGTGACCATACCTTGTCTTAAAGGCTATTTTGTGGATGTCTTCATCCTTAATCTGAACTTGATGGTAGCCATACATCAAGTTGATTTTTGAGAAGATGGTAGCACCTCCCAGTTGGTCGAACAAGTCATCGATTCTAGGTAAGGGGTATTTGTTCTTTATGGTTGTCTTATTGAGTTGTCTGTAATCTATGCACAGTCATAGTGGGCCATCTTTATTTTTCACAAACAGGACGGGCACTCTCCACGGAGATACACTGGGTCAGATGTAGCCTTTTTCCATCATCTCCTTTAGTTGTGTCTTGATCTCAACCATCTTTGTCATGCTCATCCTATATGGCACTCTAGATGCTGGTACCACTCCTGGTGTAATCTCTATCGAGAAATCAAAATCCCTTCTCGGAGGTAGACCTGGTACTTTTTTGGGGAACACATCCTTGTATTCTCTTAATATGGGGTGATACTCTAGGTTTGGTTTGTCATCGTCAATGGATTCCAATGCCTGTATTTCATATAAGGAACACCCTTTCCTACAATACTTCTTCATTTGAAGGGCCAATATTTGTCTCACTTAGACAAGCTTCTGAATCCCTTGGAGGGTCATCTTTCTCCCTTATTCGTTTACACATTCTAAATTTTTATGATAATAGTCCATTTTAGTTTTATAATCAGCTAACCAGTCCATACCAATCAACATGTCATAAGATCCCAGGGGAAGTATGTTAAGGGTTGCTCGGGTGGGCAATCCACCCATGATGAATTTGAAGGCTGGTATGGCCTCTGCCACCTTTCTTTTGGTCCCAGTGGCTATTTGTACCAACCATGGTTTAACATGTCTAATTGGTTGCAATTTACACTTATTGGAAGTATGAGGGGATACATAACTCAAATTATAACTTGGGTCAATTAAAATAGAAATTGGAGGGTTGGCGATCATACCTTCCAGCTCCACTACTGAAGCTTGGTGGCCAGCTTGGTTATTGTCCAGGGCTACATAGATTTGTGGCATGCTCCTAGCCACATCATTGATGGTGGTAGCTTCTTGGATATTGTAGACCCCCTTATTTTTTTGTTGTCTATGTGGGAAGTCCCTCAATCTATGATTTTCTCCACAAACCCAACATTTTAAGGGTTCCTTCTTCAGGTTATTAGTCTTTGTTGGGACTGTCTGAAAAGGTTTATTTCCACTTTGAGAGGGGGAATTTTGTTGATATACACTTCTAGCAGGAAGGCTCCTCATAGAATATTTTCCATAGTTATTATCTTGAGGAGTTTAACCTTTTCTTCTGGAATCCCAAACTACTCTTCTTATTCCAATCCTCGTGAGGTCTTGTCTTACTCCCAAATTGTTAATAACAATACCTCACCTTTTGGATAGCTTCTTCTAAAGTCCTTGATTCGTCTAACTCAATCCTATCCTGGTAGGTCTAAGGTAACCTACTAATGAACTGCTGCATTTTTTCTTTTTCATCTTTTATGTAGGGTACATACCTCAGTAGTTCAAGGAATTTATTGACAAATTCCTCTATGGTGGGCTGTCCMAGTCAGAGTTTGTAGAATTCCTTAGTTTTCCCATCCATGTATTTTTCTGACAGATACTGCTTCCTGAAGTATTTCTCAAACTGTTTCCATGACAAGTCCTTCTCATGGAATCCTTTCACATTCCTAAGGTCTTCCCACCATATGGAAGCCTTTCCATTCAGGTTGAAGATGGCTATTCGAGCCTTCAAGTTTTCAGAGTAGTCATGGACTCTGAAATACTTCTTTAAACCAACCAGCCAAGCTTCCGCCTCTTCTCCCTTCTTAATCTTCCCATCAAATGAGGGTGGTTTGGATTTCCTGAACTCTTCAAGACCATGGGTTTTGGAACACTTATGTTTCTTTCCTTTCCTCTGAGAATGCAAGATGACCCTACTACTAGAATATACTTTAGAGTTGTCAATTTCCTTTCTAGAGGACTCTCCTGATGAGTGTCCCCTGCCTCCAGGTTGGACCTTCTTTGTGGTACTCCTCCCAGTGGGGTCACTTATGGAGTCATGTTTTCGGTTCTAAGGTGGACTCTGACTTCTCTTCTTGTGTCATCGGTTCGCATGACTGGTTGTGGGTTCGTGTTGCAGTTGCCTCTGTATGTCAGATAAGCTCTATAGCAAGACTACGTTAATTTCTATTTGTTTCTCTTGCTCCTTTATCAGTCTCTCATTGTCATCCTTGAAACTTTATAACTCAGCCCTGAGGCTCCTTACAGTTTCAGCCAGATTTGGATGGGTTTCCACTGCCCTCCTTTCATTGGATTCTTCATCTCTATTGTGGGAACCATCCCACACTTCATGAAATGTCATCATCCTTTAGTCTTGGAGGTTTCCCGTGATTCACTAACTACTCGAGTGTTGACAAAAAAAAAAAAAAACACTTATTTTTAGCTAACAATATATCAGTTTATGAACAATACATAGTTCAATTTCTTAAATGCATACACACAGTAGAAATTTTCACTATTTTATTTAATAACATTTTTAACTAGACTTTTAAAAAGGAGGCAAGATAGGGTGTCACTCCTTTAAAAGTACTCTGAATATCATTTTTAAATGACTCGTCTATAATCCCAAACAGACCAAGTGTTGTAACCATGCTCTGATACCAATTTGTAACACACCCACGACGGGTCAAAATAAATGAATAAAAAAAAAAAATTCCTTTCTCCTCAATTAGTCGATTCCTCCATCCATGGTCTATAATCCTGGTCAATGGAAGTCAGGGAAGAACTTCAAATCCACTGGACATGTCTTCTTTCCCTTAAAACATGGGTTATATGGAACCTAAGGCTTTCTCCCTTACACCTTTAAGCTTAAGCGTATTTAAGCACTAGCTCTCCTGGATAGGCCCCTCCCTTTATGTGACCAAGGTTGTGACCAGTCACCAAATCGAAAGGCGCGTCATGATTTCATGTTTCACAACTTTGTGTCTCACGAAGTTCACTTACTTTTCCTTCCCTCTAATGAGTCGATGACCCGGATCTCTCCTTGATCCAATGGCTCAGATCAAATCACGATTTCACATTTCGCGAGTTCCCATAACTCTTACTTTCGTCTTCTTGAGTTGCAAACTCCCGATAAGACTAGATCTACGGTCCACGATATTCTTTCGATCGATGGCTACAATTAAGTTACAATTTTGCAGTTCGAGACTTGGGAGGTTGGTTCACCTTTGTTCTCCCGATTCTCAATTTCTTAATATTTGTGAGTGTCAGATCAACGACTCAACTCCCCATGATCTAACGGCTCAGATCAAATTGTAATTTCTCATTTCGCGAATTCTCACGAATCCACCCTTTGAGTTCCCTGGGTCACGAGTCAGAGAAATGCCGATCTCTTTCCACGTTTCCTTTTGGATGGATGGTTAGGATCAAATCGTGACTTTGTGTATCGTGAATTCTCACAACTCCACCCTTTGACTTCCCTAGGTCATGAGTCAGCGAAATGTTGATCTCTCACCACGTGTCCTCCTGTATACTTTCAAAGGGTTTAACCTTTTTCACCTTTTCTAGAACCAATGACTATTGGTCCTCACACTCATATCTGACAATCAAGGAGGGTCCTGATGGATCCTTAGATCTACGACCTAGATCATGTCGTTACTTCTGGTTTCAGGAGTCTAGTCGCACCACCATGCTAATCTCCAGACATGTGGTCTTGAAAAGACTGAAGGAGTTGAGGAATTAATTCCTGCACCCCTTCTTCAAATCTAACAGTTGTGCTAGACCATAGGACCTCCCGAACAAACCTCATACGTTCATCTTCTAAATGAAAAGATATATCCTTTCAGTACTTAAACCTCACTATTCTTCCAAAGCTTTGTTGGCTCTAAAGGACTTAAGAGTTTTGCACTCTTTCTCTTGAACGTAATTATTGGAAGCGTTCTTCCACACACTCCTTACATTCATTCCTCAACTCTAGGACCTAATATGGTTTTGGTCTCTTCCCACCTTGTAGAGACTTGGTACATACCTGCACTACCTCTCTTGAGCTTAATAGACCCCATCCTCGCAGTGTTTGCAGGGTTCAACCTCCGAAATCAAGGGAGCACTCACTCGACTCTGAGACGACAATGAAATTCCTTGGGGAGAGTATTCTCAAGGAATTAAACTAGAGAATAAGGGAAATTAAGAAGATATAAAATTCCTCAAAGGGAGAATGCATACTCTTAACTAAATCATTCAATACAAAAACCATTTATAGGTGTATAAATATAAGCATGCACTCATTATTTCCAATTGAACCACAAAGCATGAAAGAAACACTTATCATAACCATAATATGTGATGCGACTACTTAGAGGGGTGCTCATTTCCACCCAACCATAGGCTCAGTCACTCCCACTGGATTTACCACTGGCCACCCACGAGCTTAGGCCACAATTCTTTGAGATTCAATCTCTTACTTCCAGCTCAACGGAAGTTAGGGATGAAGCTTACTCTCCTTTTCCCTATATAGGAATAGACAAGGACGAAGGTTACTCTCCTTCTCCTGAATCAGTCTCCATTCCCTATTATTATAACTCACTTTTCTCTTTCAATCCCTCCTTGGACCTGAGAGTTTATGCTCTCGTCTCTGAATTTTTTCATAGCTCTCCTCTGCCCACCTCCACTCTTCTTTTCTTTCCTTTCTTATAAATATTACGTGTGGCTCGAATCCCCAGTCTGTGGTCAGGTCCGAAAGCCTTCATATGGGAGGTTTTCCCCATCCCTTCCTTAACTCTTGAGGAGGCCTTCCCACCTATTAGCCTAGCTAAAATTCATTTCGGGTTAGAGGGTTGTTCTGATCTTGAGAAATTAAAAACCAGCATAGTACTGGTTCAGTGGAGCTTAACGCAACCCTTTTGGGTCCCCTCCACCACCTTTCCATTAAAACTTGTGGTCTCTCTTATCACATCCCCTTCTCAACAGTCATACAACACATTTCCATTATCTATTAAAATAACAAGAATTACATTCATCGCCCTTTATACAAAGGTCCACCAAATTAAACATTCACAATTTGAGTTTGCCATAGTCCCTGGCCAATAAAGTTATATTTACAGACTAGGAGAAATAGGGTGTTACATTCTGTCAGTGTCCTTGTCATCCCCAGTGCACTATTTGTGTCTATACTCATGTACCAGTCTAGTGCGCGGTCTCTTAGCGTAATAGCTTATTGTGCAAGTTTGGTATCTTCATCAGTGATCTGTTTTTCTTCCCAGATCTTTGCACAAATGAACAAGTGTTTCTTTGGGTCTTCTATTGTTTCTCCTCGAAATTCTAGTAACCTGATGATGGGATCATGTCCTGCCATTCTGAATGCTAAACTGCTACCTTCGCACAGTGTAGATACTTGACTAGTGTTTCCTGAACTGGCTCCTCTAGTTGTTGTTCCTTGTGTAGATGTACTTCCTGCTATCTAACTACTTCTGAACTTCAGTTGTCTAAACAATGGTGTTTTCTTTGGTGTATTAGTCTCACATGGCTTTATGGGTTCCACACTGACATTAATATGGATAAGATTGCTTCCTTCTCTTCCCATTCTTGGACCTCTCATCTTCCTCTCATATGTTGCGTGCAGAATTTCCTCAATCTTCTCCACAAGCTGAAGATCCTCTACCTCTTCCTCATCACTCACCAAGCCTTCCCTCACGGCTACAAATTTCTTCTTGGTATTCACCTTGTATTGGTAGGGTACTCCGCTATGTTTCTTTCTAGATTTCACCATGATCTACTTGTTCTGGTCATCATCCATCATAATCAAGTCCAAGGGTTCCTCCTTATTTCCCTTATCCTTTCCAAGGGTTTAGCTATCTGACGCCATTGTCAGTACTCCTTTGTTATATAGTAGTATCATAATAGAAGTATACAAAAATTGAATGTACCTTCCTTGAGGTCCATGTAGAAAATCTTGTTCTGCTACACTATACAACTTTGCTATATCGACTGCAAACTATGTTATAAAACCTGCCACAATACTGTCAAGCCAAAATTCTACTGCGTGGGTGAATTTTTTGTTCACCTGTTGTAACTGTTCGATCTGTACTATGGTCCAATCTAACTGTTGAATCCGGTTCGTTGTGTGGTTATACTTTAACCTTAGTATCCAATCCTGCAATAAGTGTGGGAAATCACAAAAAAATACTTCATGCAAATCAGTAAACACGTATTTCTCCAAATATTTGCGGGGTGTTATTATAGGATTTTTGTTGTCTTTCTTTGCAAACTCTAGCTCTTTTGTCTTTAGCCAACTTTCGATCTCTACTTTTGTGGGATTCCACGGTCTCAACATCCCCTTCTAATGGATCATTGCTTTCTTATTTTCCTTTACTTTGTTATTTCTCAACCTATATCATCTACTCAATCCTCTCCTAATCCTACTAGCGACAACGGAACCATTTGTTGGTTAACTCTCTTACTTACTCTTCTATTCTCTCTGAGTTTAATGACCCAGGGTTCATGTCTATTCAAGTTTCCAACAAAGCCTCTAAAACTATCAGCCCTCTTGGTAAAATAGAAGGAAACATAACACACAAAATGCATTGTGCAGTCTCACTTGAGATAGCTTTAATGGGTGGTTGTAATACTTAGGTGTTTACAGCCTAGGATCAAGTGCGAGACAAATAACTGTAAATTGAGCCATTATTATAACTTGTAACTACAATATATTGTCATTTGCAATCAAGGAATATAACAACTCATTCATTTAAGAATAACAATACTACTGAAGACAATAAAGATATGCATCCATTCATCACATAACACATATGTTACCATGGTTCACCTCCTCCTGGGCTATGTCCACAAAGATTTGGCTCTCATCTCTTTTATTATAGTATTCCCGCATCTACAGTGCTACGCGCTTTACAATCCTTCAAAGTTGGGTAAGATCTATATGAGGTGGACTAGATCACACCGGGATCCTCAACCTATGATCTAACCCTCAAGATCTACCTTCCTTCATCTTCTCTAGCTCAAAAACTCATACAAAATAGATCATACAACAAAATATTACATATCGCTTACCATAATACTTCTACAATAACAACTTATCTCTATCGTATATCGAACATCGAACCCCCTATGATACCTAATTATCGATATTTATATGTTTTTGTCTCTTCATCCATTACAATACATTGCAAAACCCCTAACCCTAACGTCGTTAGGTCTTCCCTGCATGTGCGCATGTTGTTCTTCCTTCAAGTTATCACTTTCCTCGGTATGATTTCTTTCCCAAAATCGCCTTGCTTTTCCGCTTTGGCCTACTTCCAACAACATGCCACATGTCACTTCCATGCTCCTGCCATCTGCATTGTACATATGATGATGTCATCCATATGGATGCTGACGTCAGCAGTATAGATGTTGACTCATCCCCTGTTGATTAGGCTAGGTTGAACAAAATTTGACCGTGAATATATTTCAATCCATAACTTCGTTTGATGAGTCGTTTGCGTCGTTAGAAATCTTACAAGACGCTCTTCACAATCAAGTCATTTTCACTGAGTTTTGGGAACTTTGAATTTTTTCCCTTTCTCTGTTTGTTGGATCCATTCTTAGTGTTCTGAGTTTCCTCTATGAGTTCTAATTTGTTCTTAGCCTTCTTTGGATCCTTCTTGGGTCAAACATTAGCTAGGATAGCACTTTGGAATAGGTTGTAAGGCACACTCTCCAAAGCATCAAAACACAAAATAATATCTTGTGATAGAGAGAGTTCAAATACACTTGCTACATTTTGTCTTGGGAATCCCTTCTAACACAAGGGTCAATCATGAGGTTGCATTAGGACCAACAAAGTTACTCACCCTACTTTGTTTCTCTTAGTGTAGAGATTATGTGTATTATTGGGGGTCACTTGAGAATAAAATCTTGTGGGGATCTTCTCGAGTTGATTTTGGGATTAGATACCCTTCCCTTGCATGTGGATTGTATTGTCGACTGCTTCTCTAGGCATCATTTTCATAATTGGTAACCTTAGTGGACTATATATTTAGAGTCTTTACATGAGGTGACTGTGGAGGGGAAAGTCTTCACAGTACTTGGAATCGACATTGGCCAAACTCACTCGGGCTCCTTGGAGCGTATACCCACGATTATGTGTGGGAGCTTGCACCAGGGTGTAAGTCCTGTTAAGAAGGTCGTCAATGTAACTTTTCCACCCGCTTTATCCCAACCCCTTCTTATCTTGATTTCACGACATTGGATTTCATCACCACTAGTGACTTTGAAATAAGAAGGTTTGTTTGTGTGTTTGACATCTAGATTTTATTAGTGAGTATTTCTTGTTTCTCTAGTTGGCCATATATTTATTTCATTCTTTATTTTGTGCGGCCAACATCATCCCTCACCGTTCACGTAGGATGCAAGGGTTACCTCAAGAAGACCCGAAAGAATATACTCCTTTTCTTCCTAACTCACCATAGGTGTTATCACTGAAATTTCGTCCGCACATGGTTACAAGAACTCAGCATCGTCAAACAGTAATGAAGTCATTCATGGCCCTGAATTAATCTCACAACATTCAAAAAAGGGAAAAAACTATATAAAGTAGTAACAAATTGAAGAGCGCTTTACAGAAGTTGGGCGCGTGCGCACATGCGCGGAACAGGAATGTAGAGTGCGCGCATATGCGCACGATGCACGGCTGTTAGCGCAAAAAGCCGCGCACCTGCTAAATGACGCATTTATGAATATGGTCAGCCTCCCAACCACTTATGGTTCAGATCCCAAGCTGATTTGACCTCCAAATCTAGGCTGGATCCAAATGGTGGGCTGGTCAAAGACCTAATAATGCCCTAAATGGCCTCTTTTCACACTACAAAGAAGTTACACAATAACCCAATGCAATGCTATAAAAAGCCATGAATGCACCTCATTTTCTCAAGGAATTCTAAGTAATGTTATGCTGCCTATATTGTTTTAAGGACTCTATCCTTGAAAAGAGAACATTGGCACCATTTCATTGAGTAATCCACCTCTCCATTGAGTGGATTTGCAAGGAGTTCTTTCATCACCATTTTCATTTTTCTTGTTGTAAGGAGAGCAAGCTTGTGAGGGTCCAAGAGCCTTCCTTTGGAGGAAGAAGGGACTCATAGTCCTCTTTCTTCTTGGTGTTTTGATTTCATCAATAGATCAACCTAAAAACATTGGTGACATGGGTCTTTTTGTGTTTGTTATCTCTATGTCCCTATGCTTATGATTTTAGTTTGTATTAGTTTAATTCTTGCTTATAGTTTTGTTTTTATTTCTCTAACTCTTTCCTCTACAGCTGTCCTGCCCAGCAAGACCCAACTGGGCATGCAAGCACCTATTATTTTCTCACCAAGGTGATGAAAAGGGTGCAACAATAGGGTTCTTCTGAAAGAGTAGTCAATAACGACATATCCTATGAGATTGGAAGTTTTACTCCATTTGAGGAATCAATACTTCTTGTAAATTCATTATTGAGTGTTGTACAAGATCCACATTTTCTCCAGATAAATTCATTGGGAGATGTTGTTGTTGAAGATTATACTAGAATACCTACTGTACCTCACACAGAGTCTCGTGTAGATGATCCACCCTTCTATAGTGAGTTGTTTAGAACTCTGGTTCATACTGTTGGAATTTTTTATCCTAGCTCTTCTGTCCCTATCCTTTCTCTTTAGAGGACCTCTTCGGGACAAGATATTTTTGATAAACTAGGAATGAGTCACTTATTCTAGAGGACCTCTAATCAACCTATGGTATCACATACACCTATGACTTCCACATATTATACAATACCTTTATATCATTTTACTGGCACGATCAATAATGTTGTCACAGTCTCAAACCAATTGTTGGTTGGTTCTCATGCAATTCTTCCTCTCCATCTCTCTAGATATACCATGGTCCCACAAGTTACACTTGTTTCTGTTGGAAGTGAGGTAATGACTCAAGATCATATTGGAACACCACTTCCACTTAGATCAAATATGTCACTTCCACCTGGGTATAATTCTCTGAATACTTATATTTCCAATCCTACCTAGAGTCCATCCGGAGGGCTTAATCATTTTGTTCCTCTTGGGTATAATGCTTCTAGTAGTTTTGTTCCTACACCTACCCAAGTTCTCTCAGGGGGGCCTAACATTCCTCCTTCACCTATACCTAGAGGATCTAATCATTCTATCCCTAGTAGCTCCAATAAATTTGGAGGCACAAGTAATTATGTCGCTTCTGGTTTTCAAATTCTTGTTGGAGGCCAACCTCAAGTTGGGGGTCATAGCCTAGTGTACGGTAAATATATCCATGGATTAAAATGTCAACCTTGGAATTTTCCTCTCCAGGGAAATCAACAATTGCCTGGGGGGGAAACTCCTTAAGTTTGTTGACATTACTAAGACCACTGAGAGGGGGGGCTGAATCAGTTGTAATTGAGCTTAAACAATTTTAAGTCTATTAAAACATTATTAATCTTTCTTCAAGTGATCATCAACAATATATAGCATATGGACAGTAAAATTAAAGAGAATCAGTCACACATAAGGTATACACAGAGACAGATTTTTCACAAGAAAATCCATAAAGGGAGAAAACCTCTTCTTCTTCAAAATGATAGGTAGTCTTTTAAGTTCTGTACATCATCTATAATTGAGCACCAACTCAATGTGAGGCTGCTACCTCTGTTTTACAAGCTGCAACTTGTTTGAGAGCACCAACTCTCTGGTTTCTCTAGAACCCACTAGAAGGAAGCACCAACTCCCTTAATGTTCCAGCACCAACTAGATGGAAGCACCAACTTCCAGTTACATAGGCTCTAACCTGTATAATAGAGAACACTTGTTCTCCCTTGCACCACCCTGCCACCCTGGTTTCTCTGGCTGCAACCAGATGGAAGCTACAACTTCTTGTGTTCAAGTTCTCACTTGAACCTCTAAGGACAACAATCCTCCCAAGAACCTCCCAACCTCCCTTAAATATGAATGAATAAACAAACAGTCAACTATGCAGATAAATCAATTCTTACCAATTTTTCTTTGTTCTATAAGTCTGGTCTTCTTCTAACTGTTCTGCAATTCTTCTCTTCCTTTGTCTGTTTAGTAGGTCTGCTCTGCATCAACTTGTTCTGTCATTCTTATCTTATTCAACTTGTTCTATTATTCTTCTCTGCTTCAAGTTCTCTTCATCATTTGTTACTCTTCTATGAGTTTCATCTCCCACTATGCATATTCTCAATCTTACATTGCACATTCTATGATTTTCCCTTTCTTACAGTTTCATTCATTTTTCATACAGAACAACCTCTATCACACAGTCTGTCTCATTTTCTTTTATACACACACTCACAACCGTTCCACTACGCATTTCCTTAGGCAAAAGAAAGACAATTGTCCGGGAAACTGAAACGCCAACTGATTGAAAATCATGAGTCTGTTTCGCTAACAGATTCGTAACTGAGGAGTTAATTGTGAGAGAGAATAGTAACCTTCCGATCTTTGTTCAAATTCACCTGCATCGTTGTATTGGCTTCATTAGATCTTGCATTCATTTCGGCATTTCTATGGCCAAGCTTAGCACCTCTAGCTTCTACTTCCATCTTCCATCGATGTGATCAATGGCTATGACCACGCGCTTATGCATAAAGCGCTTTTGCGATTTCTCATTTCGTGAATTTCAACACTATGCTCCATTGACCCCAATTCACCAAAATTTTGATCGCTTGCCACATGTCCTATGATTCGATGGTCCATATCTTATCTTGATTCAACGACTGCGATTGAATCGCGATTTTGCATATCATGATTTTGACATTCTTGTTGCATTGTTTTATTTGCCTCTCCATGTCGCGATTCACGAAACTCCAATATGGAGTTAGATCAACGGTCTAGATCTGATCTTGATTTAACGACTGAGATTGAATCACGATTTCGATATTCTTGTTGCAATGTTTTCTTTTCCTCTCCATGTCGCGATTCACAAAACTCCAATATGGAGTTAGATCAATGGTCTAGATCTGATCTTGATTTAAAGGCTGCGATTGAATCGCGATTTCGCATATCGCGATTTCGACATTCTTGATGTTCAATGTTTTTGTCACTTCAAAGTCCTGATCCACAACTCCGAAATGGGGTCAGATCAATGATCCAAATCACATCTTGATATGACGGCTGCGATTACGTCGCGATTTTGCATATCGTGATTTCGAGATTCCTATGGTTATTTTTCTTTGACATCTTCAACTCTTGATCCGTGAAACTCCGAAATGGACTGGTATCAACGGTCCAGATCAAACCTTGATCTGATGGCTCAGATTATGTCGCGATTCCGCATATCGCGATTTCAGGATTCTTGTGATTGATATTACTTGACATCTCCAACTCTCGATCCGTGAAACTCCAACATGGACTGGAATCAACAGTCCATATTCAACCTTGATCTGACGGCTCAGATTAAATCGCAATTTCAAGAGGTTAGGGAATCTTGTTCCTTTGACTCTCCAGTCAGCGAAATGACGATATATCCCCACGTGTCCTACCCGTAAATGGACGGTCCTCCTTCTTTCAAAATTTTGTACACTCACTTCTCCTTGTACTTTAAAAAGTGTACAGGTTCTCCTTGATCCAATGATGGTCGGGTCCTACGCTTGGATCTAACGTCTGAGATATGTCCTCCTCTTCAGCGCTCTTCTTGTCTACATTCAGATCTGACGGCCCTCGTTCTTTTGGGAATTTCGAATGGGATCCAACAATCAGAAATGCTTCTCAAACTTTACGGGCCTTCGATCATTCGATCAATGTTGCGTTGCCTTCGATCATTTGATCTTCCTGAACTTATCTTTTGTTTACCTGGTTGCGTTTCCTTTGATCATCCGATCTTCCTGAACTTATATTCTGTTTTCCTATCTGTTACAAACTTCCTGTACTCATGCCATCTTCATTGTTGTACTTGCCATCAATGACAAGCATTCATTGTCTGTTAAATATTTTCCATTCGCTGTCTATTAAATATTTGCCAACAATATCCCCCTTTGGCATTGATGGGAACACAAGCACCCACATGAATTCGGAGTCGACTCTCCTCCCGAACTCTTTTCTCCCCCTTTGACATCAATGTCAAAGAAAAAACATTCTTCCCCTGATCTGTTGAAAAACATACTCCCCCTGTCGACTATAAGCATCTTGGAGATACACCAGATATTCAGTAAGTACTCCCCCTGACCAGGTGAACAGATTAGACACAAGAAATTATAACCCCCAATTTTTTACGAAGATATCCAAAAGGGGTCACTACTAATGGTTTAGTAAAGATATCAACCATCTATTCTTTGGAAGGAATATAATTCAGCTCAACAATTCTGTTTGTAACTTGTTCTATGAGAAAGTGGTACTTTATTGGAATATGCTTGGTATTGGAATGAAGAACAAGATTCTTGGAGACACTAATGGCACTGGTGTTATCACAATGAATTGGAATATGATGAGTGTAAGTTACCTTCATATCTGCAAGAGTTTGTATCATCCATAAAATTTGTGTGCAGCAAGTAGAAACAACAATGTATTATGCCTCTGTAGTGGATAATGAAATGGATCCTTGCTTTTTACTAAGCCATGCAACTAATGAGTCACCCAGAAAGAATGCTCCTTCACTGGTGCTTTTTCTCTCATCAACACAGTTTGCCCAGTTTGCATCTGAATAAGCAGTTAACCGGAAATTCTGATTTCTAGGATACCACAAACCATAATTCATTGTTCCCTTCAAGTATTTAAATATCCTTTTGATAGATACCAAATGAATTTGTTTAGGAGCAGACTGAAAATGACCTACCATTCCAACAACTTTCATTATATCAAGACGAGATGTTGTGATGTACAAAAGACTGCCTATCATAGAGCGATATGTCCTTTGATCAACATCAGGTGATATATCATCTTTACTCAGCTTGCAACCAACCGCCATAAGTGTGCTAACTGTAGAGGAATCTTCCATCTGAAATTTCTTCAACATCTCTTTCAAATATTTTTCTTGAGAAACAAAAATTCCTATAGAGATTTGCTTTACTTGTAGGCCAAGAAAATATGACAGTTCTCCTATCATGGACATTTCAAATTATGTTTGCATAGAATTAGCAAACCACTGGACATATGATTCATTAGTACAGCAAAAAATAATATCATCTACATAAACCAAAACAACTAGTAAATTATCACCTTCAGACTTAATGTAAAGGTTATTGTCAACAGTACCTTTCTTGAACCCTTTTTCTTGTAGAAATTTGTCTAGTCTATAATACCAAGCTCATGGTGCTTGTTTTAGTCCATATAAGGCCTTCTTCAGCTTACAAACATAATTAGGATTATTTGTCAATGAGAATCCTTCAGGTTGCTCCATATATACTTCTTCCTCTAGATATCCATTAAGAAATGTTGACTTAACATCCATCTAATAAACTTTGAAGTTCTTATGACATGAATAAGCAAGAAACATTTTGATAGCTTCCAATCTTTCCACTGGTGAAAAATTTTCATCAAAGTCCCGACCTTCAACTTGTGCATATCCTTTATAGACCAATCTGGCTTTATTTCTAACAACTTGTCCTTTTTCATTCATTTTATTCTTGAACACCCATTTGGAACCTATTACATTCTTATCTTCAGGTCTAGGGACAAGATCCCAAGTATTGTTCTTCTCAATTTGATCAAGCTCTTCATTCATTGCTCTAATCCAATTATCTTCCTGGCTAGCTTCCTCAAATTTTTTAGGTTCAGTCATAGATAAAAAGGAAACATGAGATTGTTATGAGTCTTTAATCAATTTCCTTCTTGTCTGAACTCCTTCATTTATATCCCCAATTATCTGATTTTCAGGATGATTCTTTCTAATAATTCTGAGAGGTGATTTTTCTTCTTTCTGTTTATTTGTGTCAGTTTGAATATTCATATCTTCATATGATCCAAACTCTTCTCTTTCTGATCCTTGGACCTGTTCATATTCATCTTCAACTGTATCTTCTGTTATTGGTTCATCATTGCTTACATTTCTGACTGGGATTTCTTCATCAACTTTTATATCTATACAATCAACTAGTTTGTGCAGACTCTTATTGTAGCATCTGTACCCTTTACTATTTGTAGCATAACCCAAGAAGATACCTTCATCAGCCCGGTCATCATATTTKCCAATATTTTCATCATTGTTCTTGATATAACATTTACTCCCGAAAACTTTAAAATGCTTGATTGAAGTAGGTCTTCCAAACCAAAGTTCATAAGGGGTATTGTCACTATGTGGTCTGAGATGAGCTTTGTTAAGGATATGAACAGTTGTATGAATTGCTTCCACCCAATATGTTTGAGGTGTGTTCCTTTCATTCATCATTGATCTTTCCATTTGTTGTACTGACCTATTCTGCCTCTCAACAACTCCGTTTTGCTGCGGAGTCCTTGGAATTGTGTACTCTCTTTTGATCCCATGCTTATCATAGAACTCTTTGAAGTTCCCTAAACTAAACTCTCCTCCTCTATCAGACCTTACTGCCTTTAATATTTTTCCTGTTTGATTCTCAGTCAGAGCCTTAAATACTTTGAATTTTTCAAATGCTTCATATTTTTCCTTCAAAAAGGCAACCCAAGTTAGTCTAGAATAGTCATCAATAATCAACATAAAGTAATTTTCTTTTCTTGTACCTTCTTTCCTAGATGGACCACATAGATCCATATGTACTAACTGGAGAGGTTTTTTTGTTGAGGAAAAGTTTTTAGATTTGAGTTGAGTGCGTGTAAGCTTTCCTATCTGACAGGATTTACAAACAGAGTCATATGGCTTTGATATCTTCGGAAGATATTTTACTGTCCCATTGCTTCTGAGTTTGATTATGTGATCAAAATTTAGGTGACCAAGTCTCCTATGCCACAACCAAATTTCATTATATTTTCTTAAGTGGCATTCTTCTTCTTCTTCTTTTAAAACATAGACATTGTTTTCTATTCTTATACCTTTTGCAACTAGCTGACCTGAATCCACAATTTTTATTCTACAGTCTTTAGAGGTAAAAACAACTTCACACCCTTGGTCATAGACTTGACTGACACTAAGAAGATTATGTTTCAAATCTTCTACAAACAACACATCTTGAGCTTTTCTTTTTCCGTTACACAAACTTACAATTCCTTTACCTTTTATCTTTCCTGGTGCATCATTTCCAAAAGTTACATTCCCTGATTTGCTATCACTTAGAGTTAGAAAATTACTTTTGTCTCCAGTCATGTGTTTGGAGTATCCACTGTCAATATACCAGGGATTATTTTTCCTTTGGGCTGATAGAACTAGTCCACACTTGTCATCTACTTTCTTCTTCCAAACTTTGACATTTTCAGTAGTGGGGATCAAATCTAAATTGTATTTCCTTAAGCGACAGTCTGCAGCTTTATGACCATAATTATGACAGTTGTAACATTCTGGTTCACTGAATAATAGATCATAATGATTGTTATGCACATATATATTGTTGTGTTTCACCTGTGTCCTTCTCCCAGTCATCACATGACTTATAATCTGTGATTGTTTGTTGCTTGCTTGTCTCAATCTTTGTTGTGGAAGATAGTTATTCATTGAATATCTTGATTGTTCATATATAAATCTTAAAGAGCAGTTTATAGCTTTGTGACCAAAATTAGAGCAAAGAAAACAATAACCATAGAAAAAATCTTTGTACCTTGAAAAAATCTGTCTTCTTTGAGGAGGTCGACTTCTGTCATGCCAATAATCTTTCTGGTCTACAAATTCGGTTCCGGGGCTTTTTATTTCATTTCTTATTGGTGACTGATTTTCCTTCTTTGTTTCTGTAGAGTGAATGTTGCCAATGTTTGAGGATTTGACAAACTTGATAGATTATGTATTACTTGGATGATCACTACTTGATCCTTCTTCATATCCCAATCCAACTTTCATCTTTGAATTTCTTTGTTGATTTAGAATGGAGGTTAATTCTTCTAAGGCTTTAATACTTGGCAGATTTTGATGATACAATCCTTTAAATTTCTCCATTTCTTTTCTAGTTTTTAGTATCTCTTCTTCTAAGGCTTCACACCTGACTTTCTTCTCTGACAATTGTTGTTTCAGTATGTCTTCTATTTTCTTTGCCTCTTCTAATTCCACTTTTAGCAGAGCAAAGTCTTCATCAGGTTTTTTACTATCTTTCTTGAACTGTGTCAACAATTGTTTTTGCTTTCTGTTCTTAGTTCCGAGTCTATCAATTTCTTCCAGTGCACTGGTCAATTCTCCTTCCAAATCAACCACAACTTCTTCATCATTATCATCACTGCCTATGATTTTATTATCATAATCCTCCTTGGCCATAAGAATGAAGTCATTTGCCTTATCTTCACAGGATGAGTCATTATCGGTGTCTTCTGAGGAATTGTCATTATTTGCAACCAAAATTTTCTTATTATTATATTTCTTGTATTTGTACTTCTTTTCATCATCAGAGTTCTGGTCCTTTTTCTGATGGGGACACTTAGATGCAAAATGACCTATCTTACCACAGTTAAAGCATTTGAAGGGAAACTTCCCTTGATATTTTCCTGACCCTTTCTTTAACCTTCTCACAAATTTTGCCTCAATATCATCTAATTCTGAATCAGTATTCTTGTCTTCTTTAAAAGATGCTTCTCTAATACTGGATTTATCTTTGTTAATTCTCATTTCATATGCAGTTAGAGTTCCTAGAAGTTGATCAATGGACAAAGTTTTAAGATCATTTAATTGTTCTATTGCATAGACTTTTGGATTAAATTTATCAGGCAGAGATCTTAAAATCTTCTAAACTAAGAGTGAGTCATCAAACTTCTCACCAATACCCTTCATGGAATTTACAAGTTCTTCAACTCTTAAAAAATACTTGCTAATTGTTTCATCTTCATTCATATTTAGTTGTTCAAATTTCAATCTGTATGTTTGAAGTTTGGCATCTTTTACTTTCTCATTTCCTTCATAACTGCTAATAAGTTTATCCCACATTGCTTTGGCAGTATCAAAATGCATCACCTTTACAAAATTAGCTTCAGAAAGTCCATTCAAGATAGCATTCATCCCCTTAGCATTAAAACTAAACTCTAACTTATCATCCTTGGAGGCTAGCACAACAGGCTTTGTATATCCAGTCTCTACTACATCCCAAACATCAACACCCAAGGCCATTAAGTATGTTCTCATTCTAATCTTCCAGAAGGAAAACTTTGTTCCATCAAACAGAGGGGGATTAGAGGCTTAAGTCCCTTCATGACTTTTCATGTTTAAGATTACAGATCTACCTTTGAATAAAAGGAACCGGCTCTGATACCAATTGTTGAAATTACTGAGACAACTGAGGGGGGGGGGTGAATCAGCGGTAATTGAGCTTAAACAATTTTAAGTCTATTAAAACATTATTAATATTTCTTCAAGTGATCATCAACAATATACTGCATATGGAAAGTAAAAGTAAAGAGCATCAGTCACACATAAGGTATACACAGAGACATATTTTTCATGAGGAAACATGTTGGTAGCCATTTGGCAATTCTTATCTTTTCCTTATAAGCTTCCTAAACAAGGGTTTTGAACCCTCAATACTCGTCGCAATTCTTTAAAGAAACGACACTATTATCTTTCTCTTTCACACACCTGTCTTTCATTTTCATTTTTCACGACTGCAAGTGTGAAAACCTTGAGTTGGAAGTCATGTTGATAGCGTTAAAATCATCTTTGGATTATTACAGATCTTTTTGTTTATGTCGTCATGACTCTTTTACCTCTAAATTACTACTGATCATACATTTATCAAAACACCAAACCTTTTCTCACTTTGCATTTGACTTTTGTTAATAAGGTTTCATTTTATAAGTTCGTGAATCAATGATATTCTGGTGTCTTTGATTGACTCCTTGATGCAATGGTGATATGATATTCTGTTGTCTTTGATCAAATTCCAAGATGCAATGGTTTCATAGAACACATTAACTTTGTGATTAAATCTTTGGTGAAATATTCGACATGTTGTTTTGTTTTAAATCATAAAAATGCTATTGTTTGTTCGAACATTCAGATCAACTTGTCATGGTTTTCAATGGTAATCCATTTGACTTTTGGTTGACAATGCTTTGGATTGTGATTTGAATGAAACTATTACCAAGGCACCGTCAATTTTACATGCCAACATGAATGTTTTGCATGGTTCCAATTCACTCCACCACCCTCACACGCATAAGCATTAACATCTTCCTTGCACTCAGGGCTACCTCTGCTTGTTTAGGGAAAACCTGCAGGCAATTAGTCTTGTGTCTACACTGTCCAACCCCCTCACTGATTACCTTTTTGACTATGTGTTGTTTTCTATGGCTCCTGTAGTGCACATAGAACCCAATGGCGTCCAAACGTTGTTGTTATTTGATAACGCCCAAGAAGACCTGGAGAGGAATGGATGGTTAGTTTTCATTGAAAAATTTGAGGGTTTCAACCTCGCAATCGCTCAGCAATTTGCCCTCACATTTTATGGATGCAAGGCCAAAGTTGGATACATCCAACTCGAATTGAACGAGGAATTCCTCATCTCAACCACTGGTTTTCCAGCTAAGGGGTAGAAATGGTTTAAGAATCCGAAGGTGGATGAAGTGCCATGGCCGCTCCTGTTTACTTCAAGGAAAATTATCAGTTGTGACAAAGGTATGCCGGTCACAGCCCTTAAGTCTCGATGGCATGATTTGTTGGCCATTATTAAGCAATTCGTTACCTACGAAGGTAGATATGGTTTAGTGTTCCTATACCACCTATGGCTGCTTATGAGTTTCATATATTTTCCTTTGAATATGCCGCATTTCCTCCTTCGTAGCTTGTATAAAATGGCCAAACGATTTAAGAGGGAGAAGGACGACTCCAACCTCTTCCACCACTGTTTGATTAAAATTATCATAGTCCATCATTTGAGGTTGAGTGGAGACTATTGGGAAGCTTTCTTGTTGAGGAATGGCTTTGCCAGTCTTGAATGTGGTCAAGTGGACAAGACTCTGGTCACCGAAACCCTTGTCGGGCCTGTCAAGCCCCCTCCTACACTCTTACCCACTGTTGAACCCTTGACCTACCCCAACGATGACCTACCCGACACCATGCCTGAATCATGTTTAAAAGACAATGCTAAGCCTATTAAGAGGCCTGCAAGAAAAATGGGCAAGGGTAATACTGATGTCAATAGCAATGGTAAGAAGGCTGTGCGCTGGATATCTAGGTGTGATTGTAATAAACCCAAACAAAACACGGACCAAAATCCAATTGTTTTGAGTGAAGATTCGGATTCTGATATTGAGCGATTTCTGATCAAGGAGCACCCATACTCACATGGCCTCTGTTCTGTTGAACCCTATGACTATGTATCCAATTTCACACCATGCCTTAAAGATGACCCCAACTTCCCCGAGATCAAGTTTGACAATGGAACCCCTGGTAATTTAAAAGATCCCACTTGCAATGACTCGGCCTGATCAACCACAGTGCACTGAATGCAACTCTTGGCTCGAACGATACTATACAGATGTCCCTCTGTTGCAATCCCGAATCAAGTCCTTGGAGGACCGGGTGACTGTGTTAACCAAGGAAAATGATAGACTGAAAGATTATGATAAGAGGCAAAAGAGCACAGGCTCTGTCGTGTTAAAAAATGTAGAGGCAACCACTGCCATTGTTAATTCGAAAATAGCCTAATGTAATCGTATCTCTAAAGCCGACGTATGATATTTCAACAATAAATTTAAACGATTCTGTTTGCTTTGAATTAGCATAAACGATTATGTTTGTTTCGAATTAGCATAAACGATTTTGTTGGCTTTGAATTAGTATAAAATATTTGTTTGATAAATCGAATACATTTCTATTTTGATTGAATTGGTTCAATGCGATTCAGTTTGCAAATAATAACTAGCTACAGAATCGTGAGATTCTGTAGCTAGTCATAAAATTTGAATTTCTGTTGATTTTTCAATTAAACACAATCTCAAATCAGTTATTTTTGTGCATCTACAGGTACACATGAATTTCAATGGGAGTTGGATCGATAATGGAATTTTACAACATTCTTTTTGTTACACAGTTTTGGGATTAGGTTGTTAGTCTTAGATAGGAATAGCAATTTGGGAGATTGTTCCCATATTTTGTGCAAACGGTTTTGATGATTTCCACAGGGAATGTTTCATCCTGTGGCCTTTATATACTTATTATTTTTTGTAAACAATCCATCATTGTTGGGAGAACAGAGACTATGGACAGATAATTATACAGACTCGAATGAAAGTGGATTTTTTGTACGGCTTTAGCTTCAATTTATCTTACTTTTGTTCAAGTTTTGTGCATTTTCATTTATAATCAAATTATTGACTACTTTAGATATCAAGATTTGTTACAGGTTGATACGATATGTTTTAAGTATTGTCCATATTTTATGTATCTCATTTTATTTACAACAATTACCCTGTTTTAATTTAATGAACAGAAGGTTAACCTTCTTTGTTGAATGCAAAGTTATGTACAAATATTTGCAGAAGGATTTATCTTGATGTGATTATTTGTAAAATATAAAATTGTTGCTGCTATATGTCTTGTTTGTTCCGTCATTCGTATTCAAGAGAATCGTTTCTTCCTGTTTACAAGAAGCTTTTTGGAAAATCTGGTGTGGGTTTCCCCCATCAAACAGCTAAATTGAATACTATGCACAAGACAAATAGGAAGTGCTACTACAGGTGAGTCTGTTAGTGTTATTCAATTAGTTTAGTTAATATATAAATTTCTTGTAATCTGTACACATCTCACTATTCATCTTTATAGTTCAGATTTAAAGTTAGGATTGTTATTTTATTGCTTGGCTTAGATAGTTGTCATTTTATCTCTTTCTCATAAAAATTATAAAAATTATAAAAATAAAAAATAATATCTTCGCTCTCGTAAGACAATTCCCAGATGATTTTGCAGATTTCGATCAAAAATTGTATTTTGTAAATGTTGTATATATAATCAAGATCTAATTATATTGATAACTGAACATTTAATAAGTAGAATTATTGTTTTATAATATTGGTAAGTAAACTGTATATATAGTTTTCGATTTGTATATAGTTTGCAATCGTTGTTTTTCACTTAGATTAGTTTCTTTAGTTTAGTTTTTCTTTCACTTTCCTAGGACTTAGATCGACTAATGGAGCCGCTAAACCTGTCGGAGTGGATTAATCCAAACGACTTGGGTTATTTAGACAACCCCGGACCGGATCCACCCCTCCAGTTGACAAGCGGTCAATTTCGCCCGTCAACAAATGGCGCTAGAAGGAGGGCCTAAAAATTATTAATGGCACAAGGCGGTCTTAAGACTCCTCCACCACCCAACCGCTCACCTATAGTGACAAGAATTCATTCAAATGACAACATCATCCCTCAAATAGAAACCACATCAAACGACGATCTATGGATCACAGTTGAACCAGTAACCCCAAATCCTACAGGTGGTGACGTACAAGAGATTGTCCGACAATCTCTCATAAGAACACACAGTGCCTTCACCCGTTTAAGACAACTAAATCAACCTTTGGACCAACCATTAGATTTCTCTGATATCAGAGAACAACTTGGAGGCACTAACCTCACTTTAAACCCTACAGATCCAACCCTCACTCCTGTTGCAGGAGGATCTGGAATACCACCCTCACCACCTCCATCACCCCCTTCTTTTGGAGAAGACTCTTCTGACGAAGGCAGTTCCTCTTCCCAACCTTCCACACTGCCCACACCAATGGCCAACCAAAAAAATCCTACCAGACCCTAGCTTGACCAAGATGCAGTAGCCGTACCCGGGCCTCAACATCCCTTACCCAAACATCTGGAGAAGTGGCTCCCAAAGTTTGACCCTGACTCTAAAAAGATCACCGAATATCACATTAAAAAGTTTATGTTAGCCATTAGACTCCGTAATGTCGAGCACGGAGATGTAGTCTGTAGATTGTTCCCCTATACTTTCGAGGGCAATGCCTCTACCTGGTACTTTGCCCAGCAACCCCATACCATCATGTCGTGGGAGAATTTTGAATCCTTCTTTCTTGAGAATTTTGGAGATGATAAGTCCCCAGAAGTTCTAGTCATGAAGAATTCTAGTTTAAGAATGAACCCCAAAGAGAAAATCAAAGACTTTAACCAAAGATTCTTAACACTAAAGAACCGAATCCCAACAGATTCGACGCTTGCTGAGAATATTATCATAGCATACTATACTAAAGCCTTGCATCAAAGTATAGCCATTTGGGTAAAGTGATCTAAGAAAGCCACGTTGTTAGAGGCCTTCGAAGAGGCCAGTCAAATTGAGAAAAACATCCTTAGTTTAAAAGACACTACTAGAAACGAAACAGAGACTAGTTCATCTTCCAAAAAGAAAATCAAAATCCTCCCTAGACCTGCTCAAAATAAAACACAACCTGAAAGCTCAGATTTAGAAAACTTAACAAAAGTCATTCAAAAACTGTCAAATCAAGTCATAGATTTGAAAAGGACAGCCGAAGAAGCTTCGTCGAGCAAAAGTCCTTACAAACCCACATTTAGGAAGCCTTTTCCCACCAACCGACCTAATTCAAATACCGAGGGCCTAAATCTAGAAAGCCTGCAATTTTCCATTCAAAACTTTTTAGAAGCCTAGGATAACTTGATGCCCCCTGAGATCCATGAGGAGGTAGTTGAACAAGAGACAATTGAATAAGAAGAATCTTCTCCGAACATTTTTGGACACTTCTCGGATAGCATTGTTCAAGCTAATTTCGAGACAATACATCCCTACAATACTAGGAGTAAGACGACAAACAAACCTTCTTATGAAAACACTACGAATTTGCCCCCAAAACAACCTAAACTAGCTGAGACTAAACAGTGTCATGTAAACCCAAACTTAGATTATGATTTAGTTGAATATCTAAAAAAGTTAGGGGCTAACATTTTTGTTTATGAATTATTAAAATTTTCGTTTCTGCTACAAAAAATGTTACAGAATATTGCAGAGAATAGAAAAAACGGTAATCCAAGCAGTAACAAAGTTTTTCAGAACAACACAAAAGTTCCTCAGAAGGCTTCCTCTAAGAACAGTTCTGATCCTCATGAGAAGGGAGGCCTTCTTGTAAATAATGTAACAAATGTAGATAAATTAGCTTTAGAGGCTGCGAGTAAAAAGACACAAGCTTCCACCATTAGTACTCGCAGAAATGTACCTCCATTTTTGTTAACTTTCGAAATCTTTAATAGGAACGTGCACAATTGTATGGTAGATTCAGGAGTGTCATCCAATGTAATGCCATGGTCTGTATGTCATAAGATTAATGTTGAAGTTGAACCGTCCACCTTAAAGATCATCCAACTTGATCGAACTAGTGTTAAAGTTATAGGCGAATTAAGGAATGTGCTTATAATATTATCGTCTAACCCCAAAGTTCATCAAGTGATTGATATTATTTTTGTGGATATTCCAGAAGTTTATGGTTTGATTCTAAGCAAAGACTGGTTAGAGCATCTACATGGCTATTTTGCGACAGATTGGTCTCACCTGTGGCTGCCCAAGAACGACAATCCCAACAAAATCAAGGTAAATCGTGAACGCTACCTAAAGCTCACAGTCACAGATTTAAATGATCCTAATGAACCATTTACCCCTTCTGTCGATTCACCTGAAATACAAGGAATGGATACCGTTTTCAGCAATTTCATGGCCGAGACTTCAGCTATCACAAATATGGAGCAACAGTCCGAGATTGTGGCGTACATGTAGCCATCAGTTCCTACCCAATGGTCTCACGCACCCAATAAAAATCAAGTATGTTCTCTTTACTTTGACAGGTCAAAGTCCAAAGAAGGAGTTGGTGCGGGCTGCGTTAATATTGATCCAACAGGTAACAAAACCCTGATTGCATGTAGGTTAGAGTTTGAATGTACAAACAACACAACAGAATATGAGGCTTTATTGCAGGGCCTCATAAAAGCTTTAGATATGAACATTCAAAATTTGATTGTCTTTGGCGATTCAAAAATCGTGGTTAGACAAGTAAGAGATTCTATCCACTGTCTGTCTCCGCATCTTAAAAGCTACCAATCTGAGATATGGAATTTAATGAATAAGTATTCTTCTTTCAATATAAATTATATTCCTAGATTGAATAATTCTGAAGTTGATTTATTAACTAACGTAACTTCCAAACTCTTTCCTGTAGAAGGCTTGTCCCCGAATGCATTCTCCGTCGAACTGTTTTTCAGGCCATCCGTTCCTGACAACATTACAAATTGGAGAGTCTTCAACGATGATCAAAAAATTATTAATTTCCTGCATATGGAAGAAACTTTCCAAGGTGCGGTGATCGCCGAATGCACTCATGACGACAATCTGCGCGATTTCACGGTAATACCAGATCCGAGATCTCCTGAATCTTCATCGGACATGGTAAATTCCATCCCTAAATCTGTAGTTAGATTAGAAAATTTTTACGATCTTCAAGACAAATTCAAAAAATAGGTCAACTGTAAAACAAATAGTTCCTCTTTATCATATGAAAAAGTAAACTTG
The DNA here is from genome assembly GCA_009831015.1 of Picea engelmannii. Lineage (NCBI taxonomy): Eukaryota > Viridiplantae > Streptophyta > Pinopsida > Pinales > Pinaceae > Picea > Picea engelmannii. The sequence goes on from ML793912.1 coordinate 436,586, forward strand.
GGAACTAATGACAATCCACAGTGCATTAATTTAGGGGTGGGGTGTTCTGAACAAGAGAAAGGCGCATTTATTAAATTGTTTAAGTAATTCAAGGATGTTTTTGCATGGACGTATGATGACCTTAAAACTTTTGACCCTAACATCATACAACACGTCATTCCTATGAAACCCCAAACCTTGTCGTTTCAACAAAGTTAAGAAAAATGCACCCTAAGCTTGAACCGACCGTCAAAAAAGAATTAAATAAATTGATGAATGCTAAGATAATTTTCCCAGTTAGGCACATGCAATGGGTTTCTAACCTTGTCCCCATATGAAAGAAGAGTGGTGAAATCCGACTATGCGTCGATTTACGAAACCTTAATAGAGTGTCTGATAAAGACAACTACCCTGTCCCACCCATGGAACAGATCCTTCAACAGGTATCTGGTTCTGAAAGACTATCCTTATTGGATGGTTTTTCAGGGTATAGCCAAGTCCTGATGTCTCCTCCAGACCAACTTAAAACTACCTTATGCACTCCATGGGGCACCTATGCTTATAGGAAAATGCCCTTTGGACTCATTAATGTCGGTGCCACTTTCCAGAGAGCAATGGACATCGCTTTCCGAGGCTTAATCAATCAATCTGTCATAGTTTACCTAGATGATGTTACTTTATTTTCCAAAAACAAAACTGATCATCTAGCTCATTTAAGAGCTATTCTACAATGATGTCGTAAGTACGACATTTCCTTGAATCCTAAAAAATCTATCTTCGTAGTAGAACAAGGTAAGCTCTTAGGATTTATTGTGTCAAGCAAAGGGATGATTATTGACCCTGAAAGGACTCAAGTCATCTTGAAACTTCCCCCTCCCTCATCCAAAAAGTCTATGCAGTCTTTCTTAGGCCAGATTAATTTTGTCAGGAGATTTGTCCCCAGTTTTTCAGAAATGGTGAGACCTTTACAGAATTTAATTAAGAAAGACGCGCAATATCATTGGGGACCCTTAGAAAAACAAGATTTTAATTCAATAAAAAAGGCCATAATAGACACTCCTTCTCTCATGAGCCCCAACTTTTCGCAAGACTTCACACTCTACACATTTGCTTCTGACTGCTCCTACGTTGTTGTCCTAACTCAAAAGAACGCTGAAAATAATGAAGTACTAATTGCCTTTATGAGCCTTGCTTTCAAAGGCGCGGAACATAATTACCCAGTGGTATATCAGGAAGCCTATGCTGTTTTTAAAGAATTAAAGAAATTCTGATCTTATCTTTTGAAATCTGGGACGAAAATTATTGTCCCTTACCCAGCCGTCAGAAATCTGTTAGTGTAGAAAGAACTAGGCGAAAAGAGGGCAAACTGGGTTACCTCCTTACAAGAGTATGACATAGAAATTACCCCAGCACAAATAGTGAGAGGCCAAGGGCTATGCAAGTTAGTCACTGACTCAGCAGCAGGAAAACAAGAAGAAAACGATATCTCAAACCCAGGACAACACAATCAAAATTCAATCTATTGTGCACAAAACTCTGTCAGTCCCTGGTATGACGATATAAAATTATGTCTTGAACATGGGTTAGCCCCCCATCACTTGGATCCCACTAAAAGAAGAGAGTTAATATTAAAATCCTCCTCCTTTCAGTTGATTAATGGTATTTTGTTTCGTCAAAATTTTGATGGAGTACTAATGCGCTGTCTTGAGAAAGATGAAGCAGAAAAGGTCTTACTAGAATTGCACGCGGGAGAAGCTAGTGGGCATTTTGGTGGGGATACCATTGCCCATAAAGTTTTAAGATAAGGTTATTACTGGCCTACACTTTTTAGATATGCTCATTCCCTATGTCGCAAGTGCATTATTTGTCAAAAAGCATCCGGGCGGATACAAAAACCAGCCTTTCCTCTGCAGCCTGTTTCAGTAGACTCTCCTTTTCAGCAGTGGGGTCTTGATATTATAGGTCCAATCAATCCACCACCCTCATAGCAGCATACGTTTATCATAACAACCATGGATTACTTCACCAGGTGGTTTGAAGCTGCCCCCTTAAGAGTCGTAAATACCAGTCAAGTAATTGTCTTTTTAAGTTCGAATATTATTACTTGTTTTGGTATACCTGACTGTTTAGTATTTGATAATGCTTCTTATTTTTCGTCTCTTGAGATGAGTGAGTTCTCTCTAGAAAAAGGAATTAAATTGAAATATTCTACCAGCTACTACCCCTAGGGAAATGGATTGGCAGAATCAACAAATAAGAACCTGATTAAAATCATCAAGAGAACGGTATCTGAAAATCACAAAAATTGGCATAATGCACTGTTAAACGCAATCTAGGTTGATAGAGTAACACCAAAAACTGTTGTAGGTAACTCTCCCTTCTTTCTCATCTATGGCAGAGAAGCAATTCTGCCACCACATATTCTTCTTCCATCACTACAACTATCACAGAAAATACAAGAAGAGAACTGCCCCCCTTTGGAGAATCGAATTAATGCTTTAATAAAACTAGAAGAGGTAAGGGCTCAAGCTAAACGTAAGTTAGATCAGCATCAACTAGTGGTCAAAATTTGGTTTGATTCCAACTCTGCCTATGACAGGAACTTTGAAGTAGGTGACCTTGTCTTAAAATGGGACAAACCACATGAGGGAAAGGGAGAACACATGAAGTTTCAGAACTTATGGCTAGGACCATTTTTAATTGCTGATAAATTGGGTCCCAGCTCTTTCCGAGTACAGAATCTAGAGGGACATCCAGACACCTATTCGGTGAATGGACAAGCTCTAAAATGGTATTTCTCTTGATGAAAACCCTATGTATACTGTGTAAATATTTTTCTTTTGTTTTGTTTTCTTTTATTGTTTTGGTTTTGATTTCTCCCTATGCTTATCAGTTTTTGCTTTTGAAATACACATACCTGCATTATGAACTATTCAGACAAAAAAAACATAAATGTTTTTCTCTGAAATGACTGTTGAAAAGTTGTCTAAACATCAATTGTGATATGCTTCTGAAATTTACATCCATGATAAGGAAATCCTATTGTTTGTAAGAAGTTTATTCATTTCAATCTGTAATTGAATCCTGTCATGATCATCAATTTTCTTCTTACGTTGTCCCTGTTCCTTAAGGGAATAACTCAAAAGATGTCTCCCTACCTACAAAGTTCAGTTTTGTAAACAAACCATCTCTGAATCTTAATGAAGGACAATTAAAAAAAAAAATCTCTCAAGGTCTGTAAAAATATGTCCAAAATATCATAATTTTTAGCGTCACCCCGCTCAATTATTTATCTTTAAAAACTAAACAAATCATTAAAAGATTTGTGGGACGTGCTTGTAAACCCGCCGGGATACTGAAAAGGTCTGCTGGCAGCGGGTAAATGCATTCATGACGCTAAGACAACTTCGTCGGGGTATTGAACAGGCCCGCTGGCAACGAAGCAATGTCAGGTATATGAAAATTCGCAAGTATGGAATCTCTTGACCTTAAAATGTCCTTTATTCTGATCTAGAAATTCTTGGTAGGATACGGATATCAGAGTGGGTTAAATGGAAACCATGTCGAGGCTATGGACGCCTACTGACAGTAGTGGCTCTGTCAACAGTATTGGAGATTTTATCTTTAATATCGTGACTCACTTTTATTAAGACTGTTATCAGTTTTCATCTTTTAAATTAACCAGCTGGAATTTTTATGATTGATGATGATGTTTAAACAATTTTCTGGTTGTTTTTGAGTTAGAGTTATTCTCATTATCTTAATCTGGATTTGTTCGTTTGGCAGAGATAACTGCTTCTACCAGTGTGTCGCCATTGTTGGAAGCCATTTGGAAATTCTTATCTTTTCCTTATAAGATGCCTACACAAGGGTTTTGAACCCTCAATACTCGACGCAATTCTTTAAACGAAACGACACTATTATCTTTCGCTTTCGCACACCTACCTTTCGTTTTCATTTTTCATGACTGCAAGCGTGAAAACCTTGAGTTGGAAGTCATGTTGATAGCATTAAAATCATCTTTGGATTATTATATATCTTTTTGTTTATGTCGTCATGACTCTTTTACCTCCAACTCACTACTGATCATACATTTATAAAAACACCAAACCTTTGTTCACTTTGCATTTGAATTTTTTTAATATGGTTTCATTTTATATGTTCGTGATGCAATGATATTCTGGTGTCTTTGATTGACTCCTTGATGCAATGGTGATATGATATTCTGTTGTCTTTGATCAAATTCCAAGATGCAATGGTTTCATAGAATGCATTAACTTTATGATTAAATCTTTAGTACAATATTCGACATGTTGTTTTGTTTTAAATCATACAAATGCTATTGTTTGTTCGAACATTTGGATCGACCTGTCATGGTTTTCAATGGTAATCCATTTTACTTTTGGTTTACAATTCTTTGGATTGTGATTTGAATGAAACCATTACCAAGGCGTCGTCGATTGTACATGCCAACATGAATGTTTTGCATGGTTCCAATTCACTCCACCACCCTCGCACGCATAAGCATTAACATCTTCCTTGCACTCCGGGCTACCTCTTCTTGTTTTGGGAAAACCTACGGGCACTTGGTCCTGTGTCTACCCTCTCCAACCCCCTCACCGATTACCTTGTTGACTATGTGTTTTTTTCTATGGCTCCTATAGTGCGCATAGAACCCAACGACATCCAAACATTGTTGTTATTTGATAATGCCTGAGAAGACCTGGAGAGGAATGGATGGTTAGTTTTCATTGAAAAATTCAAGGGTTTCAACCTCGCAGTCGCTCAACAATTTTCCCTCACATTTGATGGATGCAGGGCCAAAGTTGGAGACATCCAACTCGAATTGAATGAGGAATTCCTCAGCTCAGCCACTGGTTTGCCAGCTAAGGGGCAGAAATGGTTTAAGAATTCGAAGGTGGATGAAGTGCCATGGCTTCTCCTGTTTACTTCAAGGAAAATTATTAGTTGTGACAAAGGTATGCCAGTCACAGCCCTTAAGTCTCGATGGCATGATTTCTTGGCCATTATTTAGCAATTTGTTACTTGTGAAGGTAGATATGGTTTAATGTTCCTATACCACCTACGACTGCTTATGAGTTTCATAGATTTTCCTTTGAATATGCCACATTTCCTCCTTCGCAGCTTGTATAAAATAGCCAAACGATTTAAGAGGGAGAAGGATGACTCCAGCCTCTTCCACCACTGTTTGCTTAAAATTATCATAGTCCATCATTTGAGGTTGAGTGGAGACTGTTGGGAAGCTTTCTTGTTGAGGAATGGCTTTGCCAGTCCTGAATGTGGTCAAGTGGATAAGATTGTGGTCACCGAAACACTTGTCGGGCCTGTCGTGCCCCCTCCTACACTCTTACCCACTGTTGAACCCTCAACCTACCCCAACGATGACCTACCCGACACCCTGCCTAACTCATGTTTAAAAGACAGTTCTCAGCCTATTAAGAGGCCTACAAGAAAAAAGGGCAAGGGTAATACCGATGTCAATAGCAAGGGTAAGAAGGCCGCGCACTGGATATCTAGGTGTGCTCGTAACAAAACTAAACAAAACACAGACTAGAAGCCAATTGTTTTGAGTGAAGATTTGGATTCTGAGATTGAGCGATTTCTGACCAAGGAGTACCCATACTCACATAGCCTCTGTTCTGTTGAACCCTATGACTATGTATCCAATCTCCCACCGTGCCTTAAATATGACCCCAACTTCCCCGGGATCAAGTTTGACAATGGAACCCCTGGTAATTTAAAATATCTCTCACCTGTAGTGACTCAGCCTGATAAACCATAGTGCATTGAATGCAACTCTTGGCTCGAACGATACTATACAGATGTCCCTCTGTTGCAATCCTGAATCAAGTCCTTGGAGGACCGGGTGACTGTGTTAACCAAGGAAAATGATAGACTGCAAGCTTATGATAAGAGGGAAAAGACCACAGGCTCTATCGTGTTAAAAAATGTAGAGGCAACCACTGCCATTGTTAATTTGAAAATAACTTGATGGAATCGTATCCCTAAAGCCAAGGTATGATATTTCAACAATAATTTAGAACGATTTTGTTTGTTTTGAATTAGCATAAACGATTTTGTTTGTTTCGAATTAGCATAAACGATTTTGTTGGCTTTGAATTAGTATAAATGATTTGTTCGATAAATCGAATGCATTTTTTTTTGATTGAATTGGTTCAATGTGATTCTGTTTGCAAATAATAACTAGCTACAGAATCGCGAGATTCTGTAGCTAGTCATACAATTTGAATTTCTGTTGATTTTTCAATTAAACACAATCTAAAATCATTTATTTTTGTGCATCTATAGGTACACACGAATTTCAATGGGAGTTGGATCGATAATGGCATTTTAGAACATGCTTTTTGTTACACAGTTTTGGGATTAGGTTGTTAGTCTTAGATAGGAATAGCAATTTGGGAGATTGTTCCCATATTTTGTGCAAACAGTTTTGATGATTTCCACAGGGAATGTTTCATCCTGTGGCCTTTATATACTTATTGTTTTTTGTAAACAATCCATCACTGTTGGGAGAACAGAGACTATGGACAGATAATTATACAGACTCAAATGAAAGTGGATTATTTGTACGGCTTTAGCTTCAATTTATCTTACTTTTGTTCAAGTTTTGTGCGTTTTAATTTGTAATCAAATTATTGACTACTTTAGATATCAAGATTTGTTACAGGTTGATGCGATATGTTTTAAGTATTGTCCATATTTGATGTATCTCATTTTATTTACAGCAATTACCCTGTTTTAATTTAATGAAGGTTAACCTTCTTTGTTGAATGAGAAGTGATGTACAAATCTTTGCAGAAGGATTTATCTTCATGTGATTATTTGTAAAATATAAAATTGTTGTTTCTATATGTCTTGTTTGTTCCTTCATTCATATTCAAGAGCGTCATTGCTTCCTATTTACAAGAATCTTTTTGGAAAATCTGGTGCGGGTTTCCCCCATCAAACAGCTAAATCGAATACTGTGCACAGGACAAATAGGAAGCGCTACTACAAGTTTGTATGTTAGTGTTATTCAATTAGTTTAGTTAATATATAAATTTCTTGTAATCTGAACACGTCTCACTGTTCATCTTTATAGTTCAGATTTACATTTAGGATTGTTATTTTATTGCTTAGCTTAGATAGTTGTCATTTTATTTCTTTCTCATAAAAATTATAAAAAAAAAAAATAATATCCTCACTGTCGTAAGACAATTCCCAGATGATTTTGCAGATTTCGATCAAAATTTGTATTTTGTAAATGTTGTATATATAATCAAGATCTAATTATATTGATAAATGAACATTTAATAAGTAGAATTATTGTTTTATAATATTGGTAAGTAAACTGTATATATAGTTTTCGATTTGTATATAGTTTGCAGTAGTTGTTTTTCACTTAGATTAGTTTCTTTAGTTTATTTTTTATTTCACTTTCCTAGGACTTAGATTGGCTAATGGAGCCGCTAAACCCATTGGAGTGGATTAATCCAAACGACTTGGGTTATTTAGACAACCCCGGACCGGATCCACCCCTCCAGTTGACGAGCGGTAAATTTCGCCCGTCAACAAATGACGCTAGAAGGAGGGCCTGAAAATTATTAATGGCACAAGGCAGTCGTAAGACTCCTCCACCACCCAACCGCTCACCTATAGTGACAAGAATTCATTCAAATGACAACATCATCCCTCAAGCAACAACCACATCAAACGATGATCTACGGATCACAGTTGAACCAGTAACCCCAAATCCTACATGTGGTGACATACAAGAGATTGTCCGACAATCTCTCATAAGAACACGCAATGCCTTCGCCCGTTTAAGACAACCAAATAAACCTTTGGACCAACCATTAGATTTCTCTGATATTAGAGAACAACTTGGAGGCACTAGCCTCACTTTAAACCCTACGGATCCAACCCTCACTCCTGCTGCAGGAGAACCTGGAATACCACCCTCACAACCTCCATCACCCCCTTCTTCTGGAGAAGACTCTTCTGACAAAGGCAGTTCCTCTTCCCAGCCTTCCACACCGCCCACACTAATGGCCAACCAGAACAATCCTTCTAGACCCTGGTTTGACCAAGATGTAGTAGCCGTACCTGGACCTCAGCATCCCTTACCCAAACATCAAGAGAAGTGGTTGCCAAAGTTTGACCCTGACTCTAAACAGATCGCCAAAGATCACATTAAAATGTTTATGTTAGCCATTAGACTCCGTAATGTCGAGCGCGAAGACGTAGTCTGTATATTTTTCCCCTATACTTTTGAGGGCAATGCCTCTACCTGATACTTTGCCCAGCAGCCCCATACCATCGTGTCATGGGAGAAGTTTGAATCCTGCTTTCTTGAGAAGTTTGGAGACGATAAGTCCCCAGAAGTTCTAGTCATGGAGATTTCTAGTTTAAGAATGAACCCCAAAGATAAATTCAAAGACTTTAACCAAAGATTCTTAACACTAAAGAACCAAATCCCTACAAATTCGATGCCTGCTGAGAATCTTATCATAGCATACTATACTAAAGCCTTTAATCAAAGTATATCCATTTGGGTAAAGTGATCTAAGAAAGCCACATTGTTGGAAAGCCCAACAAAATCAAGGTAAATCGTGAACGCTACCTAAAGCTCACAGTCACAGATTTAAATGATCCTAATGAACCATTTACCCCTTCTGCCGATTCACCTGAAATACAAGGGATGGATACCTTTTTTGGCAATTTCATGGACGAGACTTCAGCGATCACTAATCCGGAACAACAGTCTGAGATTGTGGCATACATGTAGCCAGTAGTTCCTACCCAATGGTCTCACACACCCAATAAAAATCAAATATGTTCTCTTTACTTTGACGGGTCAAAGTCCAAAGAAGGAGCTGGTGCGAGCTGCATTATTATTGATCCAACAGGTAACAAAACCCTAATTGCATGTAGGTTAGAGTTTGAATGTACAAACAACACAGTAGAATATGAGGCTTTATTGCAGGGCCTCAGAAAAGCTTTAGATATGAACATTCAAAATTTGATTGTCTTTGGCGATTCAGAAATCGTGGTTAGACAGGTAAGAGATTCTATCCACTATCTATCTTCGCATCTTAAAAGATACCAATCTAAGGTATGGAATTTAATGAATACATTTTCTGCTTTCAATATAAATTATATTCCTAGATTGAATAATTTTGAAGCTGATTTATTAGCTAACGTAGCTTCCAAACTCTTTCCTATAGAAGGCTTGTCCCCGAATCCATTCTTCATCGAACTATTGTTCAGGCCATCCATTCCCGAAAACATTATGAATTGGAGAGTCTTCGACAATGATCAACAAATTATCAATTTCCTTCATATGGAAGAAACTTTCAAAGGCGCGGTGATCGACGAATGCACTCATGACGACAATCTGCACGATTTCACGGTAATATCAGATACGAGATCTCCTGAATCTTCATCGGACATGGTAAATTATATCCCTAAATCTGTAGTTAGATTAGAAAATTTTTACGATCTTCAAGACAAATTCAAAAAATCGGTCAATTGTAAAACAAATAGTTCCTCTTTATCGTATGAAAAAGTAAACTTGGGAACTAATGACAATCCGCAGTGCATTAATTTAGGGGTGGGGTGTTCTGAACAAGAGAAAGCCACATTTATTAAATTGTTTAAGGAATTCAAAGATGTTTTTTCATGGACGTATGATGACCTTAAAACTTTTGACCCTAACATCATACAACACATCATTCCTATGAAACCCCAAACCTTGTCGTTTCAACAAAAGTTAAGAAAAATGCACCCTAAGCTCGAATCGACCATCAAAAAAGAATTAAATAAACTCTTGAATGCTAAGATAATTTTGCCAGTTAGGCACATGCAATGGGTTTCTAACCTTGTCCCCGTCCGGAAGAAGAGTGGTGAAATTCGACTATGCGTCGATTTCCGAAACCTTAATAGAGCGTCTGATAAAGACAACTACCTTGTCCCACCCACGGAACAGATCCTTCAATAGGTATCTGATTCTAAAATACTATCCTTATTGGATGGTTTTTCAGGGTATAACCAAGTCCCGATGTCTCCTCCAGACCAACTTAAAATTACTTTCCGCACTCCATGGGGCACCTACGCTTATAGGAAAATGCCCTTTGGAATCATTAATGTCGGTGCCACTTTCTAGAGAGCGATGGACATCGCTTTCCGGGGCTTAATCAATCAATCTTTCGTAGTTTACCTAGATGATGTTACTGTATTTTCCAAAAACAAAACTGACCATCTAGCACATTTAAGAGCCGCTCTACATCGATGTCGTAAGTACGACATTTCCTTGAATCCTAAAAAATCTATCTTCGCAGTAGAAAAAGGTAAGCTCTTAGGATTTATTGTGTCAAGAAAATGGATGATTATCGAATCTGAAAGGACTCAAGTCATCTTGAAACTTCCCCCTCCCTCATCCAAAAATTCTATGCAGTCTTTCTTAGGCCAGATTAATTTTGTCAGGAGATTCGTCCCTAGTTTTTCAGAAATGGTGAGACCTTTACAAAATTTAATTAAGAAAGACACGCAATATCATTAGGGACCCTTAGAAAACCAAGTTTTTAATTCAATAAAATAGGCCATAATAAACAATCCTTCTCTCATGAGCCCTGACTTTTCGCAAGACTTCACACTCTACACATTTTCTTCTGACCGCTCCTACGTTGTTGTCCTAACTCAAAAGAACGCTGAAAATAATGAAGTACCAATTGCCTTTATGAGATCTTCTTTCAAAGGCATGGAACTTAATTACCCAGTGGTAGATCAACAAGCCTATGTTGTTTTTAAAGAAGTAAAGAACTTCCGATCTTATCTTTTGAAATCTGGGACGAAAATTATTGTCCCTTACCCAGCTGTCAGAAATCTGTTAGTGCAGAAAGAACTAGGCGAAAAGAGGGAAAACTGGGTTACCTTCTTACAAGAGTATGACATAGAAATCACCCCAGCACAAATAGTGAGAGGCCAAGGGCTATGCAAGTTATTCGCTGACTCAACGGTAGGAAAACAAGAAGAAAATGATATGTCAAACCCAGGACAACACAATCAAAATTCAATCTGTTGTGCACAAAACTCTGTCAGTCCCTGGTATGACGATATAAAATTCTATCTTGAACATGGGTCAGCCCCCCGTCACCTGGTTCCCACTAAAAGAAGAGCATTAAGATTAAAATACACCTCCTTTCAGTTGATTAATGGTATTCTTTTTCATCAAAATTTTGATGGAGTACTAATGCGTTGTCTTGAGAAAGATGAAGCAGAAAATGTCTTACTAGAATTGCACGCGGGAGAAGCTGGTGTGCATTTTGGGGGATATACCACTGCCCATAAATGTTTAAGAGCAGGTTATTACTGGCCTAAAATTTTTAGATATGCTCATGCCCTGTGTCGCAAGTGCATTATTTTTCAAAAAGCATCCGGGCGGGTACAAAAACCAGCCTTTCCTTTGCAGCCTGTTTCAGTAGACTCTACTTTTCAGCAGTGTGGTCCTGATATTATAGGTCCAATCAATCCGCCATCCTCACAGCAACATAAGTTTATCATAACAGCCATGGATTACTTCACCAGGTGGTCTGAAGCTGCCCCCTTAAGATTCGTAAATACCAGTCAAGTAATTTCCTTTTTAAGTTTGAATATTATTACTCGTTTTGGTATACCTGACTGTTTAGTATTTGATAACGCTTCTTATTTTTCATCTCTTGAGATGAGTGAATTCTCTCTAGAAAAAGGAATTAAATTTAAATATTCTTCGAGCTACTACCCCCAGGGAAATGGATTGGCAGAATCAACAAATAAGAACCTGATTAAAATCATCAAGAGAACGGTATCTGAAAATCACAAAAATTTGCATAATGCATTGTTAAACGCAATCTGGGCAGATAGAGTAACACCGAAAACTGTTGTAGGTAACTCTCCCTTCTTTCTCGTCTATGGTAGAGAAACAATTCTACCACCACATATTCTTCTTCCATCACTACATCTATCATAGAAAATACAAGAAGAGAATTTCCCCCCTTTGGAGAATCGAATTAACGCTTTTAATAAAACTAGAAGAGGTAAGGGCTCAAGCTAAATGTAAGTTAGATCAGCATCAACTAGTGGTCAAAAGCTGGTTTGATTCCAACTCTGCCTCTGACAGGAACTTCAAAGTAGGTGACCTTGTCTTGAAATGGGACAAACCACATGAGGGAAAGGGATAACACATGAAGTTTCAGAACTTATGGCTAGGACCATTTTTAATTGCTGAGAAATTGGGTCCCAGCTCTTTCCGATTACAGAATCTAGAGGGATAGCCAGACACCTATCCGATGAATGGACAAGCTCTAAAAAGGTATTTTTCTTGATGAAAACCCTATATATACTGTGTAAATATTTTTCTTTTGTTTTCTTTTCTTTTGCTATTTTGGTTTTGATTTCTCCCTATGCTTATCAGTTTTTGCTTTTGAAATACACATACCTGCATTATGAACTGTTCAGACCAAGAAAACATAAAAAAAATTCTCTGAAATGACTGCTGAAAAGTTGTCTAAACATCAATTGTGATATGCTTTTGAAATTTACAGCCATGATAAGGAAAGCCTGTTGTTTGTAAGAAGTTTGTTCATTTCAATCTGTAATTGAAGCCTGTCATGATCATCCATTTTCTTCTTATGTTGTCCCTGTTCCTTAAGGGAATAACTCAGAAGATGTCTCCCTTCCTACGAAGTTCGGTTTTGTAAACAAACCATATTTGAATCTTAATGAAGGACAGTTAAACAAAACATTCTCTCAAGGTCTGTAAAAATATGTCCAAAATATCATAATTTTCATCGTCACCCTGCTCAATTATTTATCTTTAAAAACTAAACAAATCATTAAAAGAGTTGTGGGACGTGCTTGTAAACCTGTTAGGATACTGAACAGGTCTGCTGGTAGCAGGTAAATGCATGCATGACGCAAAGACAACTTTGTCGGGGTACTGAACAGGCCCGCTGGCAGCGAAGCAATGTCGGGTATATGAAAATTCGCAAGTATGGAATCTCTTGACCTTAAAATGTACTTTATTCTGATCTAGAACTTCTTGGTAGGATACAGATATTAGAGTGGGTTAAATGGAAACCATGTCGAGGATATGGATGCCTGCTGGAAGTAGTGGCTCTTTTAACAGTATTGGATATTTTATCTTTAATATCGTGACTCGATTTTATTAAGACAGTGTTAGCGTCAGAAGTCACTCCTGGATTGCTTGCAGGAGAAGAGCCTGACACCCATTAGTTTTAATGTCACGATTTGTTTAAAAGGGGTGATCAAATGGAAGCAAACTTGGAACAGACGTCTCGGCTCAAAAACTAGGCCAGGCATGCACGGGTGAGTGAGGTCTTGATAAACTGCAAACAGTGAGTTGCAATAAGGGTGAGTAGATGGAAGACTTCATAAGAAGGGTGCAAGGGTCTGCTATAGACGTCAAGCTTCTAACAGACTGTGAGAGCAGGCATCTGAAGACAAGATCTTCTTACTTTCAAATGCGGGAAACCAGAGAAAATGGCAATGCAACGATAAATCATTTATCACAACATAACTGTGTTAATTCATACAAAACATTCGATCATGAACTCTCCAGCAAGAGATGAAACATAGATGAAAAAGGAGAATTGTTTGTTATAAACCAAGAAGTCTCAAACATAGATACATAACCAGGAAACTAGAATGTTTGCTGAAACTTTACAGTCGGGAGCTTAGCTCTACCATCGATAGATACAAAAATGGCGAAAACGCCTTCATATAATCAAAACAACAACAACAGCAAAATCAAGACACTGCATTGAAAGCTTTGCGTCTGCATGGCTTTCTGACAGTCAACCTATGAAATATCGTGCAACTTATGTCAGACGCCATCTAACGCTTTGACAGTTCCAACGGTGAATCGACGTGCCTTTAATTCATTTCCGTGCTTTCCCATTAAGGCGGAGGCGATGTTTAACCACCACCAACCGCTTCAATAACTGCTTCATCGGGATTGAGGATGGCCCGGCCAACTCGACACCTTCTGGACGTGGAGGGCCTCCCATGCTGCCACCTGAAATAACTAACTGGCTCAAAAGATATGCGTGGAGGCCAGCGTGGAAAGTGGGGCACGGGAATGGAGTGATGGGGCCAAAACAATGGGGAGTGGAGTAAGAAGCGATGAGAGAACGAGAGAGGTTACAGGGGACCAGATGTGATGGACACATTTTAGTGGGAGGCTGACGTGGAGGGAAAGAGACACGTGGCAGATGATGTGTGGATGATGAGAAGGAAGGAAGACCATGTAGACCATAGAGGGGAGGTGGATGGATGACATATGGCAGCAGGAGAAAGGCGGTTATGGAAGATGACATGACGGGAGAGGGGACCATGCTGGCTAAACACAGAGCAGCTAGAAATGACGGGGTCGCACGAGCACCGTTGATCCGTGCGTTAAGATCTCGGTCGTTGGAAAGTTGCGCCCCTGATTCCGGACCCCCCCCCTCCGCTTAAAGGTAGAAAGGCGGGGGGGGTCCGGAA
>ML793913.1:3756-22342 GCA_009831015.1 Picea engelmannii
GTAAAGGTGATGCATCTTGAAACTGCCAAAGCAATGTGGGATAAACTTATTAGTAGTTATGAAGGAAATGAGAAAGTAAAAGATGCCAAACTTCAAACATACAGATTGAAATTTGAACAACTAAAGATGAATGAAGATGAAACCGTTAGAAAGTATTTTTTAAGAGTTGAAGAACTTGTGAATTCCATGAAGGGTCTTGGTGAGAAGTTTGACGACTCACTCTTAGTTCATAATATTTTAAGATCTCTACCTAATAACTTTAATCCAAAAGTCTCTGCAATAGAATAATTAAATGATCTCAAAACTCTGTCCATTGATCAACTTCTAGGAACTTTAACTGCATATGAAATGAGAATTAGAAAAGATAAATCCATTACTAGAGAAGCATCGTTTAAATTAGAGAAGAATATTGATTCAGAATTAGATGATATTGAGGCAAAATTTGTGAGAAGGTTAAAGAAAGGATCAGGAAAATATCAAGTCAAGTTGCCCTTCAAATGCTTTAATTGTGGTAAGATAGGTCATTTTTCATCTAAGTGTCCTCATAAAAAAAAGGACCAGAACTCTGATGATGAAAAGAAGTACCAATTCAAGAAAAATAGTAATCTAAGAAAAGCTTGGTTGCAAATAATGACAATTCCTCAGAAGACACCAATAGTGACTCTTCCTATGAAGATAAGGTAAATGAATTCATGCTTATGGCCAAAGAGGATTATGATAATAAAATCACACGACATGATGATAATGATGAAGAAGTTGTGGTTGATATGGAAGGAGAACTAATCAGTGAACTGGAAAAAAATGATAGACTCAGAATTAAGAACAGAAAGAAAAAACAATTGTTGACACAGTTTGAGAAAGACGGTAAAAAACCTGATGAAGACTTTGCTCTACTGAAAGTGGAATTAGAAGAGGAAAATAAAATATAATACATATTGAAACAACAATTGTTAGAGAAGAAAGTCAGGTGTGACGCCTTAGAAGAAGAGATAGTAAAAACCAGAAAAGAAATAGAGAAGTTTAAAGGATTGTATCACCAAAATCTACCAAGTATTAAAACCTCGGAAGGATTAACCTCCATTCTAAATCAACAAAGAAATTCAAAATTGAAAGTTGTATTGGGATATGAAGAAGGATCAAGTAGTGATCATCCAAGTAATATATAATCTATCAAGTTTGTCAAATCCTCAAACATTAACAACAGTCACTCTGTAGAAGCAAAGAAGGAAAATCAGCCACCAAGAAGAAATGAAATAAAAATCACCAGAACTGAATTTGTAGACCAGAAAGATTATCGACATAAAAGAAATCAACATCCTCAAAGAAGACAGATTTTTTCAAGGTACAAAGATTTTTTCTATGGTTATTGTTTTTTCTGCTCTAATTTTGGTCACAAAGCTATAAATTGTTCTTTGAGATTTAGATATGAACAATCAAGATATTCAATGAATAACTATCTTCCAGAACAAAGATTGAGACAGCCAAGCAACAAACAATCATAGACTATAAATCATGTGATGATTGGGAGAAGGACACAGGTGAAACACAACAACAGTTATGAGCATAACAATCGTTATGATTTATTATTCAGTGAACCAGAATGTTACAACTGTCATAATTATGGACATAAAGCTGCAGACTGAGACTTAAGGAAATACAATCCAGACATGATCCCCACTACTGAAAATGTCAAGGTTTGGAAGAAGAAAGAAGATGACAAGTGTGGACTAGTATTATCAGCCCCAAAACAAAAGAATCCCTGGTATATTGACAGTGGATGTTCCAAACATATGACTGGAGACAAAATTAAGTTTCTAACTTTAATTGAAAACAAATCAGGGAATGTAACTTTTGGAAATGATGCGCTAGGAAAAATAAAAGGTAAAGGAATGGTAAGCCTGAGTAATGGCAAAGGAAAAGCTCAAGATGTGTTGTTTGTAGATGGTCTGAAACATAATCTACTAAGTGTCAGTCAAGTTTGTGACATAGGATGTGAAGTTGTTTTTACTTCTAGAGACTGTAAAATAAAGGTTTTGATTTCAGGACAACTGATTGCAAAAGGGATAAGAACAAAAAATAATATCTATGTGTTAAAAGAAGAAAAAGAAGAATGTCACTTAAGAAAGTATGATGAAAGTTGGTTGTGGCATAGGATACTTGGACACCTAAATTTTGATCATATAATCAAGCTCAGAAACAATGGGGTAGTAAAGGATCTTCTGAAGATATCAAAGCCATACGACTCTGTGTGTAAATCCTGCCAGATAGGAAATCTTACTCGCACTCAGTTCGAATCTAAAAACTTTCCCTCAACAGAAAAACCTCTCCAGTTAGTACATATGGATTTATGTGGACCATCAATAAAAGAAGGTACAGGAAAATAAAACTATTTTATGTTGATTATTGATGATTATTCTAGACTAACATGGGTTGCTCTTTTAAAGGAAAAATCTGAAGCATTTGAAAAATTCAAAGTGTTTAAGGCTCTGACTGAGAATAGAAAAGGAACGAGATTAAAGGAAGTAAGGTCTGATAGAGGATGAGAGTTTATCTCATGGAACTTCAAAGAGTTCTGTGATAAACATGGGATCAAAAGAGAGTAAACAATTTCAAGGACTCCACAACAAAATGGAGTTGTTGAGAGGTAGAATAGATCAGTACAACAAATGTCAAGATCAATGATGAATGAAAGGAACATACCTCTGACTTATTGGGTGGAAGCAATTCATACAGTTGTTCATATCCTTAACAAAGCTCATCTCAGGCCACAGAGTGACAACACTCCTTGTGAACTATGGTTTGGAAGACCTGCTTCAATCAATCATTTTAAAGTTTTTGGGAGTAAATGTTATATCAAGAACAATGATGAAAATATTGGAAACTATGATGACCAGGATGATGAAGGTATCTTTTTGGGTTATGCTACAAATAGTAAAGGGTACAGATGCTACAATAAGAGACTGCATAAACTAGTTGATTATATAGATATAAAAGTTTATGAAGAAATCCTAGTCAGAAATGTAAGCAGTGTTGAACCAAGAACATAAGATATAGTTGATGATGAAGATGAACAGGTCCAAGGATCAGAAAAGGAAGAATCTGAATCAGAAGAAGATATGAATACTCAGAATGACACAAATTAACAGAAATAAGAAAAATCACTTCTCAGAATTATTAGAAAGAATCATCCTGAAAATCAGATAATTGGGGATATAAATAATGGAGTTCAGACAAGAAGGAAATTGATTAAAGACTCAGAACAATCTCATGTTTCCTTTTTATCTATGACTGAACCTAAATTTTTTGAGGAAGCTAACCAGGATGATGATTGGATTAGAATAATGAATGAAGAGCTTGATCAAATTGAAAAGAACAATACTTGGGAGCTTGTCCCTAGACCTAAAGATAAGAATGTAATAGGTTCCAAATGGGTGTTCAAGAATAAAATGAATGGAAAAGGGCAAGTTGTTAGAAATAAAGCCAGATTGGTCTGTAAAGGATATGCACAAGTTGAAGGTCAACACTTTGATGAAACTTTTTCACCAGTGGCAAGATTGGAAGCCATCAAAATGTTTCTTGCTTATTCATGTCGTAAAAACTTTAAAGTTTATCAGATGGATGTTAAGTCGGCATTTCTTAATGGAGATCTAGAGGAAGAAGTATATATGGATCAACCTAAATGATTCTCATTGACAAATAATCCTAATTATGTTTGTAAGCTGGAGAAGGCCTTATATGGACTAAAACAAGCACCATGAGCTTGGTATTATAGACTGGACAAATGTTTACAAGAAAAAGGGTTCAAAAAAGGTAATGTTGACAATAACCTTTACATTAAGTCTGAAGACGATAATTTACTAGTTGTTTTAGTTTATGTAGATGATATTATTTTTGGCTGTAGTAATGAATCATTTGTCCAGTGGTTTGCTAACTCTATGCAAACATAATTTGAAATGTCCATGATAGGAGAACTGTCATATTTTCTTGGCTTAAAAGTAAAACAAAGTTCTGCAGGAATATTTATTTCTCAAGAAAAATATTTGAAAGAGATGTTGAAGAAATTTCAGATGGAATATTCCTCTCCAGTTATCACACCTATGGTGGTTGGTTGCAAGCTCAGTAAAAATGTTTTTTCACCGGATGTTGATCAAAGGACATATCTTTTTATGATAGGCAGTCTTCTGTACATCAGAACATCCCGTCCTGATACAATGCAAGTTGTTGGAATGGTAGGTCGTTATCAATCTACTCCTAAACAAAGTCATTTGGTAGATGTAAAAAGAATATTCAAATACTTGAAGGGAACAATGACTTATGGTCTGTGGTATCCCAGAAATCATAATTTTCAGTTAACTGCTTATTCAGATGCAGATTGGGCAAACTGTGTTGATGAGAGAAAAAACACTAGTGGAGGAGCATTCTCTTTGGGTGACTCATTAGTTGCATGGCTCAGAAAAAAGCAAGGATCCATTTCATTATCAACTACAAAGGCAGAATACATTGTTGTTGCTACTTGCTACACACAAATTTTATGGATGATACAAACTCTTGCAGATTTGAAGGTAACTTACACTGATCCCATTCCAATTCACTATGATAACACCAGTGCCATTAGTGTCTCCAAGAATCCTGTTCTTCATTCCAAGACTANTGGTTTGCTAACTCTATGCAAACATAATTTGAAATGTCCATGATAGGAGAACTGTCATATTTTCTTGGCTTAAAAGTAAAACAAAGTTCTGCAGGAATATTTATTTCTCAAGAAAAATATTTGAAAGAGATGTTGAAGAAATTTCAGATGGAATATTCCTCTCCAGTTATCACACCTATGGTGGTTGGTTGCAAGCTCAGTAAAAATGTTTTTTCACCGGATGTTGATCAAAGGACATATCTTTTTATGATAGGCAGTCTTCTGTACATCAGAACATCCCGTCCTGATACAATGCAAGTTGTTGGAATGGTAGGTCGTTATCAATCTACTCCTAAACAAAGTCATTTGGTAGATGTAAAAAGAATATTCAAATACTTGAAGGGAACAATGACTTATGGTCTGTGGTATCCCAGAAATCATAATTTTCAGTTAACTGCTTATTCAGATGCAGATTGGGCAAACTGTGTTGATGAGAGAAAAAACACTAGTGGAGGAGCATTCTCTTTGGGTGACTCATTAGTTGCATGGCTCAGAAAAAAGCAAGGATCCATTTCATTATCAACTACAAAGGCAGAATACATTGTTGTTGCTACTTGCTACACACAAATTTTATGGATGATACAAACTCTTGCAGATTTGAAGGTAACTTACACTGATCCCATTCCAATTCACTATGATAACACCAGTGCCATTAGTGTCTCCAAGAATCCTGTTCTTCATTCCAAGACTAAGCATATTCCAATAAAGTACCATTTTCTCAGAGAACAAGTTACAAACATAATTGTTCAACTGAATTATATACCTTCTACAAAACAGATTGCAGATATATTTACAAAACCATTAACAACAACCCCTTTTGGATATCTTTGTCAAAAGTTGGGGGTTATAATTTCTTGTGTCTAATCTATTCACCTAGTTAGGGGGAGTACTTATTGAATATCTGGTGTATTTCCAAGATGCTCATAGTTGACAAGGGGAGTATGTTTTTGCAACAGCTCAGGGGGAGCATGTTTCTTCTTTGACATTGATATCAAAGGGGGAGAAAAGAGTCTGGGAAGTACAGATTCTAAATGCATGTGGGTGCTTGTGCTTCCTTCAATGCGAAAGGGGGATATTATTGGAAAATATTTACAGACAGCGAATGCTTGTCATTGATGGCAAGTACAGCAATAAAGATGGCATGAGTATAGAAAGTATGTAATAAATGGGCATTATGAGAAGACGCTACAGAGAAGATTTGAATAAGATCGAAAGAGATAGTGCAGAGGATTGTTGGAAAGAATAGCGATGGAAAAGATCAGCATGATCAACAATGCAGTGATAATGGGGGAGGAGCAACAATAATGATCGTTGGATAAACAATTTAGAATTCCCGATGACTGTCATATCTCAATGTAGACAAGAAGAGCGTGCAGATATGGAGGATAGATCTCGGGCATTAGATACGAGTGTGAGGATCAACCATCGTAGGATCCAGGAGAATCTGCACGATCTTTAAAAGTGCAAGGTGAAGCGAGTTCACGAAATCTCAAAATCCCGATGCAGACACAATGAATACTTGCGAAATCACAAAAAGATCTTGACCGTCAATACACCAAAATATGTGGACCATTTATCTAAGTTCCATCTCAGAGTTTCGCCTATCGCGACTTGGAGTGACAAGAACCTCCATCGAAGGAATCGCGAGATGCAAATTCACTATAAGATCTGGACCATAGATTCATCGAGATCGTGGACCGTTGATCTAAGCTCCATTTCAGAGTTTCAACTATCGCAACTTGGAGTGACAAGAACCTACATTGAAGGAATTGTGAGATGTGAATTCACGATGAGATCTGGACCATAGATTCATCGAGATCGTGGACCGTTGATCTAAGCTCCATTTCAGAGTTTCAACTATCGCAACTTGGAGTGACAAGAACCTCCATTGAAGGAATTGTGAGATGTGAATTCACGATGAGATCTGGACCATAGATTCATCAAGATCATGGACCATTGATCCCATGCCATTTCAGAGTTTTGTGAATTGTGACATGGAGAGGCAAGAAACCTAACCATCGAAATCGCGATATGAGAAATCAAGATTTAATCACAGCCATCAGATCAAGATGTGATCTGGACCATTTATCCGACTCCTTTTTGGAGTTTTGCAAATCACGACTTGGAGAAGCAAGAAACATAACCACAAGAACGCCGAAATCGTGATATGCAAAATCGTGATATGATTTGAGCCATTGAATTAAGATCAGATCTGGACTGTCGAATCATAGGACAAGTCACTGACTTGGAGTCAATGGAGCATGGTGTGGAAACTCACGAGATGCGAAATCGCGATAAGATCTAGACCATTGGATATATGGAGATCTCAACCATTGATCAGACTCGATGAAGTTTATAAAATCGCGAAATATGAAGCGCCTTTTGGCACAACCTATGGTCATTGCCAGTGGTCACGAGAAGGGAAGGAGTTAGTTCAGATAAGCTCCATTTCAGGGTTTCGAGGATCGCGACTTGGAGAGTCGAGATGCCTCATCTCCAGATTCACGAAATGTGACTTCACAAAAAGCATTTTATTCATAAGCGCTTGGTCATGGACATGGTCATATAGAGGAAGGGGCTAGAGCAGAAAAGCTCTGTATCGGAGTTTCGAAGATCATGACATGAAGTGTCGAGACACTTGGCCACAGGAATGCCGAAATGCCGAAACTCGATTTAAAGGAAATATTAATAAAGTTCATCCAATGGTGTATATAAACTTGAATATGATTAGAGGGTTACTGTTCTCTCTCATAGTTAATTCATCAGTCACGAACTAGTTAGCAAAATTGATTCATGATTCCTGATTGGTTGGCATTTCAATTGCTTAGATGGTTTTCTTTTGCCTAAGAAGATGTGAAGTGTAACTGTTGTCGGAGTGGTGCATAAAAGAAAAAGATATAGACTGTGTGTGGTTGGTCGTTCTGAAGGAAAAATGAATTAAACTGTAAGAAAGGGAAAATCACAAAATGCGTAGTGTGAGGCTGAAAATATGCGCAGTGTGAGACTGAAAATGTGCGCAATGTGATATAAAACTCATAGAAGAGTAATAGATGAAGAAAAGACTTGAAACAAAGCAGAATGACAGAACAAGTTGAAGCAGAGTAGAATTGAAAAACAGATAAAGGAAGAGAAGAATTGCATAATAGTTAGAAAAATACCAGATTTACAGAACATAGAAGAAGTGGTAAGAATTGATTTATCTATGTAGTTGGATATTTATTTATTCATTTATATTCCAGGGTGGTTGGGAGGTGCTAGGGAGGACTGTTGTCCTCAGAGGTTCAAGTGGGAGCATGAACACAGGGAATTCTAGCTTCTATCTGGTTGTATCCAGAGAAACCAGGGTGGCAGGGTGGTGCAAGGGAGAAAAAGTGTTCTCTGTTATACAGGTTGGAGCATGTGTAACTGGAAGTTGGCACTTCCATCCAGTTGGTGCTGGAACATTAAGGGAGCTAGTGCTTCCTTCTATTGGGTTCTAGAGAAACAAGAGATTCGGTGCTCTCAAACAAGTTGCAGCTTGTAAAACAGAGGTAGCAACCTCAAATTGAGTTGGTGCTCAATTATAGATGATGTACAGAACTTAAAATATTGCCTATCATTTCAAAGAAGAAGAGGTTTTCTCCCTTTATGGGTTTCCTCATGAAAATATTTCTCTGTGTATACCTTATGTGTGACTAATGCTCATTACTTTTATTTTCCATATGTTGTATAATGTTGATGATCACTTGAAGAAAGATTAAGAATGTTTTAATAGACTTAAAATTGTTTAAGCACAATAACAACTGATTCATCCCCCCCTCTCAGTTGTCTTAGTAATTTCAACAATTTTAACATCCTTATCATCCATACTTCTTGACAAGTTGCACTTGTAGCTACGACGTACTCTACCTTTGCTAAAGAAGGAGTCACTATGGGATGCTTCCTTGATGCCCAGGATGCCATACATGTTCCAAAATGAAATGTGTACCCAAAGGTACTTTTCTTGTCATCTATGTTGCCTCCACATTCACTGTCAGTGTATCCAATCAGTTTGAAATCTTTTGAAGTGGAGTACTTCATGCCAAAATATTTTGTTCCATTCACATATCTCAGGATTCTCTTTCCTTCCTTCCAATGTGATTCTTTTGGAGTTTTCATGAACCTTGAAATTAGGCTTACTCCATACATAATATCTAGTATTGTCGTTGTGAGATACATAAGACTGTCTACCACTATTTTAAATAGTGTGGGATCCACCTTGGACCTTTTATAATCCTTTCTTAACTTCAATCCTATTATGACAGGAGTTGAGGATGCTTTTGAATTCATCATATTGAATATTTTCAATATTTCATGCGCATACTTAAATTGTGAGATAAATATGCCAGTTTTGGACTGGTGTACTTCTATTCAAAAAAAATATCTCATAAGTCTCAAATAATTCATTTCAAATTCATCCTTCATAACTGACTTGAATTATTCTATGCAAAAATCACCTGTAAATATAAAATCGTCCACATATAAACAAACAATTAGCATATTACCTTGATGATTTTCTTTGATGTACAGTGTTGGTTTTCTTTCACTTGTTGGTTCTCTTTCACTTCTATGAAGTCCATAATATGTGAGATATGAATCTATTTGAATGTATTAAGCTCTCAGAGCTTGCTTTAATCCATACAATGATTTCTTCAATCTATACACTTTATCTTCTTGTTCTAGAACCTCATAACCTTCAGGTTGTTCCACGTATACTTCTTCTTCTAAATTTTCTTTAAAAAATGTTAACTTTAAATCCATCTAATAAACTTGCCACTTATACTACACAGAAATTTCTAACACAGTTGTGACTGTGTCCATGCGTGCAACTGGTATAAACATTTCATTGAAATCAATTCCAGGTTGTTGTGTAAAGCCTCTTGAAACTTGCCTTGCCTTGTACTTCTGTAAATTTCCTTCTTCATCTTTCTTCATTTTATAAATCCACTTGACACTTATAACATCCTTGTCTTTAGGTACATGTACCAATTTCCACATTTGATTGTTCTCTATGCATTTGATTTCTTCATCCATGACTTGTGTCCATACATCATCTTTGACAACTTCTTCAAAGGTTAATGGATCATCTATTTGTGAAAACAAAGAAAAAATTGAAAAAGAATTTGTTGCATCTTCATTATAGATGTCACACAAACTTCTTTTTTTTCTTGGTAACATACTTGCTAAAGTTGGATCTGGAGATGTATAACTACTTGGACTTCTTCTTGGTGTTTGTTGCGCCCTAGGTGTAGACTACGCACATGTTGTTCTTGTTGAAGTGTTCTACACTTTGTTTTGCATCGTAGTGCCAGATATAGGAGAGACTGTGCACTGACTTGTGCATGGTGTTTGAACCACTTCATCTTTTCTGTTATCATGCTTCATTGCATCAATAATTTTGATCGTCTTTGATATGGTTCCATCCCATGCTTCATTCTCCACAAACTGAACATTGTGGCTAATTTGACTTTTCTTACGACAGGGTCATACAACTTGTATCCTTTTGTTTCTTTAGAATACCCAACAAATATACATTTATGTCATCTGTTGTCCAGTTTCCTTCTCAGTTCATCTGGAACATGTGCGTATGTGACACAACCAAAATATTGTAAGTGCACCACATTATGCTTTAATACTGGCAAGGCATTCTGAGGAACTTTGTTCTTCACACTCTTTGTCGGACTTCTGTTCAATATGTATACTGTAGTTACTACTACCTCAGCTCAATATTCATTTGACAAATGTTTGGTTGACAACATACTGTGCGCCATTTCCATGATGGTTTTGTTCTTTCTCTCCATGACACCATTTTGCTGTGGTGTCTATCCCACGGTAAATTGCTTGTAGATGCCATGAACTTTACAAAAAATTTGAAATTTTCTTGACATGTACTCTCCTCCTCTATCCATTCTTAGACACTTGATGTAATAACCACTATTCTTCTCCACAAGTTATTTAAACTACTGAAAACAACCCAATGCATCAGATTTATGCTTTAGGAAATAAATCCATGTATTTCTTGAGAAATAATCATTAAATGTTAGAAAATAAGTACTTCCTCCTATTGATGTTGTTTCCATTGGTCCACAAATGTCTGGATGCACAATTTCCAATGGAGTTTTTTCTCTGTAAGACTTGCCAACTCGAAATGATTCTCTATGTTGCTTTCCAAACATGCAGCCTTCACATATCCTCTCTGGTTTTTCAATAGATGGAAAACCTTTTACCATGTTCTTTGTATGTAGACACTTTAGACCTCCAAAGTTCAAATGTCCAAATATGAAATTCCATAATCAAGAATCATCATGTATTTTATATTGGAATGTTGGCTTCATCTCTATGTCATTTTCTCCTTTCTTGATACTGCACACACTATTTTACTCATTAGTATTGTGTACACTTTTTGTTGTAAATGCAATGTCTAACTGTTCACTTTTTCCTTTATCAACAACTAGCGTTGTATTATTCTTATTGGTTGGATTCAATGTCAATGAGAACATTTTGTTACTTTTCATCTAGATTCTTGCAATAAAATTATTCCTTGGGCATTTATCCATAATCACACAATGATTATCTTCCATGTAAATTATGTATCATTTTTGTAACAACTCTCTTGTGCTCATCAGATTATGCTTCGGACCAGAAACATAATATACATTAGACATAACTTTTTTTTCTCCTTGTTTAGTTAAAATATTTAGACTTCCTTTTTCGAAGATAGTGACTTGGATATTTGTTCCAAGTGTAACCTTGGTTTGGATTGACTCATCCAAACTAGAAAGCAATTCTATGTTTCATGTCATGTGGTTAATGCATCCTGAATCTAAATACCATATGTCGCATGGAATTTCTTGAGAAACATTGCATTCAACTGGGGATACTATAGGTATTTCTACAGCGTGTGCCATAAACATAGGGTGATTTTGTTTTTTTTTGTTGTTTGACTGATCTTGACTTTGCTTGTTCTAATTATATTGTCTCTTTTTCACTCATCTTCATAATGGACATACTTTTTACAGTAATGGCATTGAATCTTTGATTTGTGAGTTCTCTGACAACTTGGCTGATTGGAACTTGGGTTTTGAACTCTTCCACTAGTATTTCCAGAACTGCTACTGCATCCATCTCTGACATAACTTCTTCCTTTGCCTTTAGAGTTATCTCTCCCCCTTCCTCTTCCATTGTTTATATATGACTACATGAAAAATGCATTCTCTAATGACATACTTATTCAATTTGTGTTCATGATTAATGCGGGAAGGTTGCAGTTCACCTAGACTGAATTGACTCAAGTTTTTGCTTTCTTCTAAAGTCACAACAAGGGTATCAAATTTAGGAGGAAAAATTCTAAGTACCTTCTCAACAAATTTTCTTTCTTCTATGGTTTCACCATGAGACTTAATCTAATTTATAAGGACAATGACATGGGTGTAGAATGAATCTACTGTGTTTGAATCTTTCATTGACATAGTTTCAAAATCTCTTCTAAGAAGCTGCAATTTTGCAGTCTTTATTTTTTCCATCCTCAATAAGAGGTTTGTAATATGCCCCATGCTTCTTTGGAATTTTCTGTTGATGCAACTCTTGGAAGTATGCTCTCATGCATGGCTTAATGTATGTAAAAAAATACCTTTCCATCTTTCTTTCTTTGATCTTTCACGATATCTTTCTTAGCTTGTGTGAAGGAATTATATGTTTCTTGATCTACTAGTTCCACATAGTCGTTGTCGACTATTTCCCATACATATTAACCTCAGAACAATGCCTTCATGGTCAAGGACCACATCTCATAATTCTTTCCTATAAAGGTGTGAGGTTACAGATTTGTGGCAGAAGCCATATTTCATTTTCAACAATGTTTCTTCTCTTGAACTTGTTCTCATAGAACCTGTTCTTGATAAAATTGCTTTTGATCAACCTTCTTTGATACCAAATATCGGATCAACGGTGCACAGAGTCTACTCTGTGCAATGCAGTTTCAAATATTGTGCACCAAACAAGCTACACGACAGAGTTGTCAAAATCACTGTGCAGTGCACAAATTAATCAGTTTGTTGCGCGTTGTGAATACACATAGTCAATGGAATGATTTATGAATGCAGAATAACATAGTGCTATGCTTAGCACATAAACTAACAAATAAGACAAAAAGTTGTCAATACAAAAAATGCTTGATATTAATGAACTTGGCGCAATACATGTGATTACATAATACAATACTAAGATGAGTTTTGGATCCAATGGCTTCTTCTACTGACTTCAGAGACACAAAGCCTATGCTCATAATTCTTCAACTCCTCAGCTGCTACTTGTTCTTGATTGTTCTCTCTACCTCTCTTTTATGCTCTTCTTATCAGCTTTGCACCATCTCTTCAACATCATCGACTAACTAAATGACTTGGAATTATATGGCATCCGACTGAGATTTCCTACAGAAGCTAAGACCGACTCAAAATTAAAAACTACCATTAATACAACTGACTCTTCAACCACTTAACTGAACTCGAGAAGATAGAGATCGACTCCATTTATAACTTCACCGCTAGCCAACTAACTTTGAGTAAGCATGTGAATTTGCACTTGCAGACTGTTAGAGTGACAATTCGACTACTTAAAGATTGAAAGAGAGACAAATCAATAGAGACATAAAAATATCACCGAATTGTAATTACTATTTCCAACAATTTTATGGGTGAACATTTTATCTTTTTTTTTCTTAAACAAAATTTTAAATGAAAAATATAGTTTATTTTAATTTGAATTAAATTAATTAATTGATAGGAATATACCTAAGGAAGACTTACAAATTAATTGCGCTTTTAATTAGGAATTTGGAATGTGCGAACCAGATTTTTTTAATAGAGAATATTCTTGGTCGTTATACATAGCGAAGGGCTCTCATTTAATATGATATTCTTGTTGCAAATCAAGTACGTGTGATTAGAAAGTTTTACCACTAGCACAGCCACTTAAAATCGTGGCTGATGAACACAGAAAGGTGGGGACAGAAAATGAAACACATAGCCAGAAAATGAAACGCACAACCAAAAAATGAGCATTTACAACCAGTACAGTGATTGTGCTAAATCTAAAGTTTAATCATTTAAACGTGGCAATCATATAGTGCTACAGTAATTTCCTAATATGATTAGGTAAATGTTAAAAGGTAAACAGGTTAACGGATGCATTCAAAAATACAAAAAAGTTATGAAGAGGAAATCACATTCATTGATTTGGGAGGACAACTAAGAATATCTCAGCATCTTCAATTGTTAGCCATCAAATTAGAATTTTAAATTAAAAGGTGATTAATTATGTTCATTATCAATAGATATACGCCTTTCAGCGTAATTAGTAATTTTATACAATTAGTAATCTATTTCTATCATGTACCCCTATTAACTAATGAGAGAGACATGATTCACTCAAAATAATAATTTGTATTACATCAGTGAAGCACAACACAATACATATATATAGTTGGATTTAGATCCAACTGATTCCACTCATGGAGGGATAGGTTGAGAGAATATCTCAACATCCTCCTACAAATCTTCAAAGCAATCTAAACTTAGAACACAACATTAATGGAAGCATTATCTTCCAACAACCCCTTGTCCTAATTTATTAGTAATAAATCGAATGTTTCTTATTTGCACGCTTTTCCTGCCTATTCTATATTCAATGGAAACACTTTATTAAATGATTACGTGGCTGTCAAAACCTTCTTCGAAGGTGAGTTCTCGGCCCGCTCATGCTCATGCCCACATTTAGCCCAGTGACGAAAAACCTACTTCGAAGGTGAGTTATCAGCCCGCTTATGCTCACGTTCAGCCTGGTGACGATGACTGTGAAGGATTCCATCAGCTGGAATGGCTGGATCGGTAGATGGTGTCTTTGGTCATGTTTGTTTGTTTCGGGAGCGAGAGGTTTCTCGTGAGAGCAAGTCCATGAGTTGGTGTTGGGATTTGAAACTACCGATCCGCCATTTCTTTGATGTTTTCATTCTTTGTTGCATTCCCACCCTGCTTGGGACGAGCCATTGGAGCTCCTTTCGAACCATGGCGAGTGGGGCTCCGCCATGGAGATCTTGAGATTTGAAATGCCCCTAACACTATGTTATTTACAATTTATACGATAAGTTAGTTAAATTAAAATGTATTCCACTATCTTTTTCTATAAGTCCTTGCATGCATTCATCTTTTAGGGTTTCAACTCCTACATTGGGGAACTTGCCATTGTGATTACAACAGGGACAATTACTTTTTTAGCTTTCTTCATGTGCACTGCAATGAGAGAAATAGACAATAAACACCTCATTGTCTCTCTTTTTAGGCTCTACAATAATCATATTTGATTTTCATTCAAATTTTAGCCATTTGATTATTGGTCCACACTTGGGATATGATTTGATGTAGAAATGGGGTTGATTTTTTTT
Source organism: Picea engelmannii (assembly GCA_009831015.1). NCBI lineage: Eukaryota > Viridiplantae > Streptophyta > Pinopsida > Pinales > Pinaceae > Picea > Picea engelmannii. Next base: position 18,903 of record ML793913.1, read on the forward strand.
TTATTTTTTTTTTTGAATTTTTGGCTCTCAAGGTGTTGTATTTTTGGCTCTCACCGTGTTGTATTAAATATTTGATAATTATGAATATTGAAATATCATTAAATCAAATATTATTATTACATTTTTACATATTGGTTTTGATGATTATTAAATTATTAGTTTAATTATTTCCATCTATTTGTTTTTACTAGTTAAGGATTCCCTAATATAAAGGTATTTATGGTTATTGATTTAGTTGGGAGGAGATGGAGCTGGTTTGTTTCAAGAGAATTCTACCCATCTAGCAGAACGGTATGTTATTGACAAACTCTTAGTCATATGTTCCTTAGCATTCTAGTTTTATTTTTATTTATATATTATTTTAATCAATTTCATATTTATTTTTATCATTATTTATTGTAAAATGAATGAAAAAAAAATGATGAAAAATTTAACTTCTAATAATTTATTTAAATTGTAACTTAATTATTATGTTGATGCATTAGCCAAAAACTTAATTAACTAATAATTCCAATAATATATATTTATATGTATAAATTTTTAGTGATTATTGCATACTTCTATATAAAACAAACATTCTTAAAACCATTTATTATAAATGGTTATTATAATTTTTAATGAACATTTATCTATTATAAATAACAAATATTATTATATATTTAAACATTCATTATTAAAACTATTTATTATAAATAGTTATTATAGTTTTTAATGAACATTTATCTATTATAAATAACAAATATTATTATGTGTAGTTTTCAAATAAACTAGACAAACATTATATGTCTAGTTTTCAAATAAACTACACCAATATTATTATGTCTAGTTTTCATATCTTATTTATATTATTTGTCTAGTTTTCATATCTTATTTATTATATTGATGCATTACTAAACACTTAATTAACAATTCTACGGATCTCTATGTATAAAGATTTAGTTATTATTGCATATTCCCATATAAAACATTCATCCTTAAAACCATTTATTAGAAATGGTTATTATTCTTTCTAATGACCATTTATCTATTATAAATAACAATATTTTTCTAGTTTTCAAATAAACATAACACTAACAATGATAAAAGTTGTTGATACACGTAAACCAATCTCATTAGTTTTGAAAAGTGGAAAGCAACACCTATGTACTTATATCAACCACTTTTACTTATGTGGTTGGTTGTACTAGTAATAGTCCTTAAAATTGAATCACAATCATTCTTTTCAAATTGTATATATTAAAATTGATTTTTTCTAACATGTTTTTTGAATTTTTTATATATATTAATTAATCAAATTTGGTTTAGCTTGGGTGGTTAGAGAGAAATTTATTATTCTCCCCACCTAAGTTCAATTCTCTCAAGTGATATGTTAAATTTTTAACAAATATGTTATTGTAATTGATCAGGAAACTAAACATTTAACAACTAAAAAAAGATAAAATCATATACATGTATATAAATAATTTAAATAATTTATCTTTTACAATCTAGTATAACTTAAATGTGGTAAAAAAAGCCAACATTTCATTTAAAAAAAAAACAATTTCGACTAAAAGATTTATGTACTATACTAATTGAATAAAAATGTGATATTTCACAACTTCATTACTCTCCTTTTGACCATTCTAAATGTTCATAATAAGAATTGTCATAATGATCACAAATGAGAATAGCCTTGAAATATTCGATAGTATAAAAGAACATTCATCTTTACGAGTTCTAATGGACTAATTAAGTAAAAATGTAATATTTTAGAACTTCATTAATCTCCTTTTGACTATTAGAAATGTTCATAATGAGAATGGTCATAATGATTGAAGGGGAAAATGTGGGATGCACGTAGTCTACTCTATGCAACGCAGTTTAAAATACTGCGCACGAAACAGGCTACGCGACAGAGTTCTCAAGATCACTGTGTAGTGCAAAAACTACCAAACGGTTGCGTGTTGTGAATACACACACTAAATAGAATGATTTACAAATGCGGAATATAATAGAGAAATAACATAGAAACTTGTCATAAATACAAAATACTTTATATTAATGAACTTCGGCGCAGTGCCCTCGAATTACAAAATACAGTGTCAAAATGAGCTTTGGCTCTGATACTTATTTTGTCAACTCTCTAGCTACTATTGGTTATTCAATTACTTCTCTACATCCCTCTATCCTTTTCTCTATGTCTCTATCTATAGACCTTTTCTAACTAAGAAACTCAGACTTATATAAACTTCCTTCAGAAGCGAAGACCGACTAAACATTTAACTCAACTATTATTATGACTGACTCTTCAACTACTTAATTTAATTCGAGAAGATAGAATTTGGCTTCATTTATAGTTCTCCTGCACGCCAACTGACTTTTGAGTAAGTATGCGACTTTGCACTTCCATACTTATCAGATGGTCTAACTGTCATTTTGACCACTGACAGATTTCGACTAGTAGACAAATTGGTGGTGACGTGAAGATCTCACCAACTTGTAATTACAATTTCCAACACTCCCCCTTAATTATAAGTTGGTGGAGTTACAAGAGAAAATATCATCAAAATTTGAATTTTCACTTTACTGTCAATCATTTGTTACTGCGCGGACTCCCAGATTACTGTGTAGATGCTGAAATGCATCTCTTGCCAAAGCCTTTGTAAAAATGTCCGTAATTTGTTCTTTTGACATGAAAAATTCTAAGCAGATCTCTTCGTTATTCACTAATTATCTGATGAAATCATACCTTGTATCAATGTGCTTGGTTTTCTTGTGAAACACATGATTCTTTGATAGCATGATGGTTGAATTTTTGTCACATAAAATTGTAGTCAGTTCCTATTGTTCCTTCAACAAATCTCTTAACATCCTTCTCATCCATACTACTTGACAAGTTGTGCTTGTGGCTGCAACGTACTCTACTTCTACTGAAGAAAGTGCCACTATGGGTTGCTTCCTTGATGCCCATGATACAATACCTATTCGAAAATGAAATTTCTACCCAAAGGTACTTTTCTTGTCATCAATATTGCCTCCACAATCACTGTTTGTGTATACAATGAGTTTGAAATTTTCTGAAGTGGAGTACTTTATGCCAAAATCTTTTGTTCCATTCACATATCTCGGGATTCTCTTTCCCGCTTTCCAATGTGATTCTTTTGGAGTTTCCATGAACCTTGAGATTAGGCTCACTCCATATGTAATGTCCCCACTTTGGGACATTATCCCAGTGTAGAGATTTATGATGACCAAAGTAGCCAGATGGATGTTATAGCAAGTACAGGGGTATTTGAGAGGCATTGTGGGGTCCATCTTGCATTGATGATCATATTCCATCATTATGAGCCATTTTGCACAGGTTGGCTTTGGTTTCGTTGCATTCCGACGATTTCCATGATTTTGACTATTTTGAGCTATAAGTTAATTGAAATCACTGAAGAGGTCATTTTGGGCAC
>ML793913.1:47761-101153 GCA_009831015.1 Picea engelmannii
ACGTTTTCAGTTTGATCGCAAGACTATTCTCGGATCAGGGATCCGCTTGTTTTATGCATCTTTGTTTTTCGACTGTTATGGACAATAAGACTTCTATAAAAACCCGGGATCACTCCTGAGAACGGGTTACTACTGTTGCTATCTCTATCGTTATTATTTCTGGATTATGTGATACCATGAACCTATGTTTTGAATACAGATTTTTGTGCGTTATGATATTCGACTGATATACGATTTGAAGCATTTTCTTTCGAGTTAATGGATCATACAATGTTTGCATAGAATGTTTTATTCATCTCTAGTCGTTACCTACAGCGTTGTGTCGTTTGGTTGGGCCCGCCAAACCGGTACAAGCTGTTGTTTCCCTCTGCAATAGATTTAGTTTTATACTGTTATAGACTTAGTTCATTTTAATGCTTTAGAACTCGCATACGAAATAGCTTAACGCTCATAGATTTAGTTATTTTAGCATATTGGCATTTGTTTATCCGAATGGTATATAGGCAGCTCATAGCGTGACATCGATTTGGATGTTTCAGAGTCGTGTTGATTTATTCCTCACTTGAATCATTTCAGAGTACTGTTATCTTTGACGTTGTTGGGTGTTAAACGCAAAACTGATGCCTGTAGGGTTTAGAATATGCATGTGGTTATTTAGTTTTCATTTTCAATTTGAACATAACTCAGAATTAGCATTAATTTTGCTTTGTTAGACATTAGTTACCTTGCCTGGTTAGAATAGTTATATTACGGTTAGAACAAAAGGAGCTCCTGGTACCAGTTAGTAGCATAATACTTTGTTTTCCTGTAGACAGAATAGACTGATGTTTGCTGCTCAGAATGAATGCATTTTCAACGATATTTTGTGTGTCTTAACTTAAGCAGAAACAATGATGGTAGATGATTGGGCATAGAGGTAAAATAATCTTGTGGAACCACGCTTTTTGAATAAGAAATAGCAGTACCATCATTTGAGCACAAGACTGTTTTTTTTCTGTTTATGACTTAATAGGAAATGCTCAGGTTCGAGTTCGTCATTAGAATTCAAGTTTTCAGGATAGGAGTGTGTTTTCTTCTTAGGATAGCATTTAGATAGAGACTAGATGCTTGCCTGCACATACTGTGTATCAGCTCGAAGTTTACCAACTCTGGTTTGACAATTTAGTGTTTCAGGTCACTTAAAAGCTTCAATTTAGCAGCCTGACAGCTGCACGACCTCCCGGTCTAGGATCTTCTCAATACTGAATCGAAACAGTCTTTGATTCCCTGTTGAAACCTCTAAGAAAAAAATCCACAGGTCTCTAAGAAACTTTTTCCTGTGTGAACAAGCGCTAAGTGCAAGCCTTTTTCCACATGATCACGCCTTGTGACCACACACTTATTTGAAAAGGCACGTTTCGATTTCGTGTATCAGCTATATGAGTCAACCGACTCTCTATCCTTCGAATTTTCGAGTTCCAAAATTCCGACAAGGGTCTAGCGCATGCTATCTCCTCCCTTATCCTTCATCCATATGACCCTTCACTATGACCTGGGGCCAGTCCTTCCTAGCACGTCGAGATTTCATGTATCAGGAACTTCCGATGCGATTCACCTCCGTTTTCTTGGTCCTCTGATACTTGAAATTGTGAAATATTCAGATCAGATCAACGATCCACACTGGCTCTCCAGTCAATGACTATGATTATGTATTGATTTCACGTTTCGTGAATCCTCACAACTCGTACCTCCATCTTCTCGATTTATGAATCAAGGAAACGTTGATCTGTCATCACGTGTCCTCTTTCAATGGACGGTCTTGATGATTTGAGGATTTCACGATTTCGCGAATTTCACTCTGCTTCTTCCAAATATTTTGGTTTCATGAAATTTCTATGACTCCTCACGACTAACCAATGCGCTACTTCTCCAAGATCTAATGGCTTGTAATATTTTGGCTCTTTCTAAATGGGTTTTGACCCTCGATCTTGTCCAATCTTCAAAATTATTTTCTGAAGGATTTCTCCTGCTCAATCCTCCGTACTTGTTCTTTATTCGAACTTCAATTTTCTTCACTCCACCTCTGAACGCTTCAACTCTTCAAAACTTAGAAAATTTTCTTAGTGTTTCATCTTGAGACTTAAAACCACTACTCCTCCTTAACTTCTGGCAAATGAAATTTAAATCTCACCCCTTAGTGCATACTTGCACTCTGTATTTTTTTTCAAAAGACTTTCTGTCACCCTCCTGGCATACTCTACGCTCAACCTCCTAAGCCTTCAAACTTTAACACAAGTTTATTTCTATAGGCACTCCTTGTGCTCAATATCCACACCCTGCATATGGAATTTCCCTGTAATCTCTTCTGAGCTTTAAGTCAAAAAATAATTCTTCACACGCACTCCTTGCGCTTTGCATGCACTCTTTGCATAATATTATAGAAGAGAAACAATTGAACTCATTCAATTATTCATTCATTCACTATGAACATCATCCATTCACAAACACATAACAACACAGACAAACCATAACAATATCAACATTGTGTATTTGGGTCAATTTCCTTTGTTCTATTCATTTCAGAAGAAAACATAATTACAGTCTTTTATCATTTACAACTATTACAAGAAAAACTTGTCTAAGGACCCAAATATTTTTCTCTCTTCTTCCTCCTATCTAAATACTATTACATTCTGTTCAAGCAGTTACCTACTCAATTAATGCAACCTAATGACTAATCAGGGCTAATATCCCACACCTGTAATAGATTTACAGTCATGTAAAGGATTTACAATGGTTATGTTATTTCAAACGATGGGTCGGTTTTACACAACCAAAATTAATTAACGAGAATTACAAAAATTCTTCGCATTGCTTCCAAGCTAGTTAATTATCGGTTCAGATCCATCGATGTGTTGAGGTGTCAATTCCAATTCCATGTCTGTTTCCTTTTGATGTGATTGTGACAATCCTGCATCATACTCCTCTGGCTAAAATATTCATGGACTCTTGTCCATGAGCTCTCGCACTATATTGACATGTTTCAAAATATCAGGTTCATTTACCTGACTTGAATCTTCCACTGGGTGATCTTTCCACTTTACCAAATATTCATGATACATTTTTCTTTTACTTTTCCTTCCAACTCTTTGTTCTAAAATTTTCTCCATCTGAGGTTTTTCTACTATGGGCATCTATTCTTCACACTGAATATCTTCTTGATCATCCAATTCTCATGTATAATCTCTTTTATATGGATACAAATATGCAACGTTGAATATCAGTGATATCCCAATATTATCTAGCAACTCAATCTCATAAGGATATGCTGCAAATTTCTAAGGATCTTGCATGGTCCTATCTTTGTCATATTCAACTTATTATATGTTCTTTTGTGAAACCTTTCCTTCCTCGAATGAGATAAAAATTCATCTCCCACTTCAAATTGAACTTCCCTTCTTGACGCCAACCGCACTCCACAAGTGCAATCGTTCTCTCAGGACCTTCCTTCCTCTCGGCCCGAAGAGCTCCAAGACTCTTCTATGTCCCAATCGGAATATCTACACCCACAACTCTAGTCTCGCGATCCTCTCTTCTTCCCTTTGGAGGATCGGAACTCGCAACTCGCGAATTCGTTGCCTATCCTTTGGGCTCTCGAATCCCCGAGACCCGATGCACCCGTCAACACTAACTTCTCCCTCTGTTATCGGGACTTCGCTATGTCGCGTCTTTGTTGTTCAGGACGCTTAGCACTCGGGGTCCCAACCTCCGAGATCCGATGCACCGAGATGCTGACAATTCGCAATCTCACCCCCTCGCGACTTCACTTCTCGCAAGGTCAATTTAATCCTACCTCAATGCCCGATGTCCGAGACGCTAATACGTCGATATCTCGCATCATCTGTCATGTCACCCTCCTGTGGCCCACACTGTCCACGTAAGCATCGGGACTTTGAATATCGCTATATCGTGATTCTCGTGACCCAATTTTCCACTCCTTTCTCACGATGATCCGATAGTCGATATCACGATGGATCCAATGGCCCTAGCTGGCTTGGATCAACGGTCCGATCTGTTCTGGGCTTCGAAGCTTTCACACTCACACTGTAACTTTCCTGTGCCTTCTCGTGATCCTACGATCCTTGGATTCTCGTGGCTTCTCCCTGGAGAATTTCGGCTATCCGTTTCTTCCTTTTCACAAATCCACGAAACAGCGAGCCGCTCTTCCACAGAACTTGTCACCCTGCGTGCAAAATCTATGGCACTCTTGCAAGATTTCGATAGCCGCTTCCCTGCTCATACCCTTTGACGAATTCGAAGACTTACTCCTTCCTAAACTTTTCCAAGACTTCAATCTTCTTGGAAATATCTTGCACGCACTCCTTGCGGAAAACCTTCAACAACTTCTAAGTGTTGAAGTCTTCTGACCATGCGCACTCCTACAGTAGCAGTATTTTAGTAATTTGCTCAAAATCGCAACTCTGAGACTTCACTTCGCCTACGCACTCCTTGTACGACACTGTGCCTAGCTTCACCCTCGAAGAATTTAGAACAAAAGGTTTCCTCTAAGTGAACCCTTCTGTCAACGCACTCCTTGCGGACAAATTCGACTGCACTCCTTGCAGGAATTCTCTGGTTCAAATTAGAGAAACAATTGAAACTAATTTCTTCCTCCTCTCTGACTTCAATTCAACTATGAAATCACATACACAGCATATAAAAGCAAATGTATGACAGGAAGCAAACATTCATGAGCATAACAACATCAACGCAGAGAATAGACACCTAACCATGGATTTTGAATCAAAGATTTCTTCTATTAATTCAATATCTATGCATGGATGTTCTTTACACAGTTCTCTACTTGCTCTTCTACTCTCCTGGTCAATAATGTTACAATATAGAATGAGGGTGTCTATATCTGTTTTCCCTCTCGAACTCTAAACCATCATATCTACAATTAAATTCCTATCTACCAACATTAACTATCTTAAATGTCTCATCTACCTAAGGACGAGAGTGTATCCGCTCAAGGTCCATTACAATACAAGTGCGCCGTCTCTTAAATGAACCATTTAAGATCACGCAACAATTTCAAAGTATTTCAAAATGTGTGTTGGCTTATCCAGTTGTCTTTCGCTCGATGTGCTGGCTCGCTTGACGAGTTGGCGATGCTCCTGCATCATACTCCCTGGCTTGAAAAATTTCACGGGCTCCTGTCCATGAGCTCCTGCACGGTCTATCCATGTTTTTGTATCACTACTTCGGTATCCCAGTTGGCATCCTCCATTGGGTGATTCTTACATTTGACCAGATACTCATAGTATTCTTTTCTCCTGGTCTTTTTACCCACTCTCTTGTCCAGTATGTATTCCATTTGTGGATTTTCTGCAATCAGCATCTGCTTCTGCCACTGGATCACTTGTTCCTCGGTTCCAACCTCTGCTTCTCCAGCCCTATATGGGTATAAATCAGAAACATTAAATTTCAGATATATCCCGATGCCATCCGGCTACTCAATCTCATAAGCGTTATCTCCAAATTTATTCAAGACTCTGCAAGGTCTGATTTTCTTCATCTTCAGCTTATTATATGTTCCACTTGGGAACCTTTCCTTCCTCAAGTGTGCCAGAACTAGATCGCCAACTTCGAACTGAAGTTGTCTCTGATGCTGATCTGCTCTGCGCTTATATTCCTGATTTGAGCCAATCAGTCATTGCTTCACCTTGCTGTGAAGTTCCTTCATCGCTTCAGTGAACTCTTTTGCACTAGCGTTGCTAGTTGCACTCTGTTCTGACTCCTTGAGTTCATAAACTCCCCTCGGTTGCATCCCATATACAACCTGAAATGGACTCTTCCCTGTGCTCCTGTTCACAGAGTCATTGTAAGAGAACTTTGCATGTGGTAATACATGGTCCTAGCTGCTATGGTGCTATGTCACCAAGCTTCTCAGCAAGTCTCACAGACTCATGTTTACCACCTCTGTTTTCCCATCCATCTGCGGATGATAAGCCAAACTAAACGCCAAGTTAGTTCCTATCTTCTTCCATAGCGTCCTCCAAAAATTCCCTAAGAATTTGGTATCCATGTCTGATACTATTCTTCTCGGCAATCCATGGAGTCGAATGATCTCCTTGAAAAACAAGTTTGCAATGTGAGTCGCATTGCTGGTCTTCTAGCATGGAATAAAATGTTCCATCTTAGAAAACCTGTCCACCACCACAAAGATGGAATCAACACCTCTCTGCGTCCTCGGCAAACCCAATACAAAATCCATGCTTATCGCCTCCCATGGTCTCTCTGGTATGGGAAATGGCTGATAGAAACCCGTATTTTGCTTTCTCCCTTTCGAATGCTGACAAATTCGACATCTGTCAACAAATCGCTTGACATTTTCTCGCATCCCTGGCCAAAAGTATGATTCGCTCATCTTCACGACTATTTTTTCATGGCCAAAATGACCTGCTAATCCACCACTGTGCTTTTCTTTCAGTAGATTCTCCCTCATGGAGAAATTCAGAATACACAGTTGATTGCCTCTTAACAACAATCCCTCCTGGATAATATAATCTATCCATGGGCTCCGATCTCTGAGAACTGGATTCTCAGCTGCCTCATATGCCTCTGAAAAATCTGCATCACCTTCATACATGTCTTTAATATTTTCAAAACCCAATGTCTTGACTCTGAACTCCTGCAGTAATAAACATTTTCTGCTCAAAGAATCAACCACTTTGTTAGCAGTTCCTGAAATATGCTTAATCCCAAATGTGAAAATCTGCATATACTCTACCCATTTTGCATGTTTCTGATTCAACTTCTCTTGTTGACTCATAAACTGCAATGCATGATTATCACTGTACAATACAAATTCCTTTGGGATCAATTAATGCCTCCACTTTTTCAATGCCTGTATGATAGCATAAAATTCTTTATCATACGTGGAGTATTTCATCTTTGCTTCATCCAGCTTCTCATTGAAATATGCAACTGGTCTATCCTCTTGACTCAATATCGCTCCTATGGAATATCTACTGGCATCACATTTCACCTTAAATGTCTTCTGAAAATTTGGCAACACCAGCACTGGTTGCTCTGTGATCTTTTGCTTCAACAAATTGAAGCTCTTCTCAGCCTCTGCTGTCCAATGAAGATACTTATGTCGCTTCTTCATGGTGTCCATCATCACTGCGCTAATTCCACTGAAATTCCTGATGAACTTCTGGTAGAAACTAGCTAGTCCATGAAAACTTCTCACCTCGAAAACATTTTTGGGTGATGGCCAATTCTTAATCACTTCCACCTTCTCTGGATCCATTTTCAATTCATTCACCGAAATAACAAAACCCAAGTAAATGAGCTCTGTCTTCATAAATGAGCACTTCTTCATGTTGACCAACAACTTCTCCTGCTGTATCTTCCTCATCACAATGGCCAAATGCTTCAAATGTTCATCCCTTGTCTTACTGAAGATCAGTATGTCATCCAGGTATACGACTACAAATTTGCCGATGAACTCCTTTAGGACTTCATTCATCAGCCTCATGAATGCGCTCGGCGTGTTTGTCAAGCCAAACGGCATGAGCAACCATTCGTACAAACCCTCATTTGTCTTGAATGTTGTCTTCCATTCGTCGCCTTCTCTCATGCGAATCTGGTGATATCTGCTCTTCAGATCAATTTTTGAAAAATAATTTGCTCCGCTCAGGCAATCCATCAGATCATCCATTCTTGGCAGTGGAAATCTGTACCTGATGGTGATTTTGTTAATGGCTCTTGAGTCAGTGCACATCCTCCAGCCTCCGTCTTTCTTTGGACTAAGCACGCTCGAAAAAACACATGGAATCAAGCTTTCTCTGACTAATCCTTTGTCCAACAAATCCTGGACCTGCTTCTTGACCTCCTCATTTTCCTTTGGCGTCAGTCTGTATGAAACTTTGTTTGGCAAACTCCCTCCTGGTATGAGATCGATGTGATGACTCACACTCCTCATCATTGGTAATGAACGAGGTAATTCGTCCACTATGATATCAGCGAACTCCTCTAGCAGTTCCTGAATTTCATCTGGTAAATCATCCACTCTTGTGCTAGTCAGGACAATCCTCGGTTTCCTAACCACAAAGAATTGTGCATCTTCTTTCTTATCCATATCTGTAAGAAGCTCCTTCCCACTCATGAGAAGTATTGTACTGCTTACTTCTGGTTTCACCTCCTTGTCCTTTATTGGAAGCAACCTGTGTGTCCTCCCATCCTTCTCCAAAGTGTATGTGTTCATTCTCCCGTCATGAACCACATTCCAGTCATATTGCCATGGTCTACCCAAAAATAAATGACATACATCCATGGGAATGACATCGCATAAGACCTTATCATTATACCCACCTATTTTGAATTCAACTAAACACTATTTAGTGACGCTCACTTGATGTCCCTTCTGTAGCCATGAAACTTTGTATGGACTTGGGTGATCAGTTGTCTTCAACTCCAACTTTTCCACCATCTCAATTGAAATGAGATTGTCTGTGCTACCATTGTCAACAATAACCTTGCATTTCCAGTCCTTGGTTTTGCAAGCCGTTCTGAACAGTCTTGTCCTCTGAGCTAAGTCCTCCACCTCCTTCCCAGGTGTCAAAAGGACTTTGTGCACCGCCAGTGACCTTCCTGCTTCGGTGTCTTCAGTCTCACCATCACGCCTCTGCGCTTCAGTGATGTGAGCGTCCCCAATGTCCTTTTTCTTCTCTGGACACGCGAATGACCTGTGCCCATTCTTTCCACATGTGAATCATGTAATTAATCCACCTCTGCCTCTTCCCCTACCTCTGGTACGAGGAAAAGTATTGCCATCAGCATATCCTCCATTCTGCTCATTATGCTTCCCTCTTTGTTCAACATGTGGTTGTCCTCGCTGTGAGGTTCCACCTCTTTCTACTCTACCCTAAGGTTTCTTCCATTCCTCCTTGGGCTTCTGGAATTTCTCCTGGGCAACCGCTTTGCCTCTGGGCTGACTTCTGCCTCGCCCTTCCTGACCTTGCTTATGGCTCAGCTTTTCTTCGGCTTTCAGAGCCATATGGTAAGCATCCTCCACCGTTCTAATGGTAACCATGCTTAATTCATCCTGAATGTCATATCTCAGACCATTCAGATATCTGGAAACCTTCTCATCATCGCACTCCCGATGACCTGCTCTGATGTTCAGTCGATAGAATTCCTCAGTGTATTCTTTCACTGTCATCAGTTTCTGTCTCAGGTTCTGCATCCTCCTGAACAGTGTGATTTGATAATCCCTCGGGATGAACTTCGCCTTCATTTTCGCGATCATCTGATCCCAGCTTTTAATTTTTTGCTTGCCTTTGGAACATCTATCAGCTTGTAGCTCTTCCCACCACAATGTTGCATGTCCTTTCAAGCGCATGACAACATGTTTGACCTTTTTATCCTCTTTGATGTCTTCATAATCGAAGTAGGTGTCAAGAGCTTGAATCCAATCCAGAAGCTCTTCTGCATCCAGGCTTCCTTCATAGAGTGGAATATCCATTTTCATCTTTGAACTCATCCTGGAAATGGCTTTGATCAACCGCTCGGTTGATGCATCCTCTGCTGTGACCTCTTCTTCATGTCCAACTTCCTCTTCAACTTTGAAATCACTAAGATCCCCTGCACTAACTCTGCGTCTCTGCGTTGTCTCCATCTCCTCAAGTCTTGCCCGAAGATCTCTCATCTACCTTTACATATCTGGATTTCTTGTTGGCATGCCTCTTCTTCGCACATCCCTGTCCTCTGGACCAGGTGATTGTCTCTCTCTCCTGGGAAGCATGATAAATTCTTCTTCTCTGCTTCAGAAAGCAAAGAACTTCCCTCTGTGATACCACTCTAGTGCGTATCAGAGTGCTTATTTTCCTTCCTCGCTCCTCTTTCCTGAAATATACAGACAAGATCTTAGCTCTTATACCACTCTTACGCCAATTGCACACCAAGACCGCGATCGATCTCTCAGGACCTTCTTTCCTCTCGGCTTGAAGAGCTCCAAGACTCTTCTATCTCCCAATCGGAAGATATGCACCCACATCTCTTGTCTCGCGATCCTCTCTTCTTCCCTTTCGAGGATCGGAACTCGCAGCTCACGAATTCGCTGCCTATCCTTTGGGCTCTCGAATCCCCGAGACCCGATGTGTCCGTCAACACTAACTTCTCCCTCTGCTATCGGGACTTCACTCTGTCGCGTCTTCGCTGTTCGGGACGCTTAGCACTCGGGGTCCCAACCTCCGAGTTCTGATGCACCGAGATGTTGATAATTCGCGATCTCTCCCCCTCGCAACTTCGCTTCTCGCAAGGTCAATTTAATCCTACCTCAACTCTCGATGTCCGAGACGCTAATACGCCTATATCTCGCGTCATCTATCACGTCACCCTGCTGTGGCCCACACTGTCCATGCAAGCATCGGGACTTCATGTATCGCTATATCGCGATTCCCGTGACCCAGTTTTCCACTCCTTTCTCGCGATGATCCGATAGCCGATCTCATGATGGATCCAACGGTCCTAGCTGGCTTGGATCAATGACCCGATCTGTTCTGGGCTTCGAACCTTTCACGCTCGCACTGTAACTTTCCTGTGCCTTCCCGTGATCCTATGATCCTCGGATTCTCGCGGCTTCTCCCCAAAGAATTTTGGCTATCTGTTTCTTCCTTTTCGCAAATCCACGAAACAATGAGCCGCTCTTCCATGGAACTTGTCACCCTACGTGCAAAATCTACGGCACTCTTGCAAGCTTTCGATAGCCGCTTCCCTGCACGTACCCTTCGATGAATTTGAAGACTTAGTCCTTCCTAAACGTTTCCAAGACTTCAATCTTCTTGGAAATCTCTTGCACGCACTCCTTGCGGCAAACCTTCAACAACTTCTAAGTGTTGAAGCCTTCTGACCCTGCGCACTCCTGTAGTAGCAGTCTTTTAGTAATTTGCTCAGAATCGCAACTCTGAGACATCACTTGGCCTGCGCACTCCTTGCATGGCACTGTGCCTATCTGCACCCTCGAAGAATTTAGAACAAAAAGTTTCCTCTAAGTGAACCCTTCTGTCAACGCACTCCTTGCGGACAAATTCGACTGCACTCCTTACAGGGATTCTCTGGTTCAAATTAGAGAAACAATTGAAACTAATTTCTTCCTCCTCCTTGACTTCAATTCAACTATGAAATCACATACACAACATATAAAATAAAATGTATGACAGGAAGCAAACATTCTTGAGCATAACAACATCAACACAGAGAATATACACCTACCCATGGATTTTGAATCAAAGCTTTCTTCTATTAATTCAATATCTGTACATGGATGTTCTTTACATAGTTCTCTGCTTTCTCTTCTGCTCTCCTATTCAATAATGTTACAATACACAATGAGGGTGTCTATATCCGTTTTCCCTCTCGAATTCTAAACCATCAAATCTACAATTAAATTCCTATCTACCAGCATTAACTATCTTAAATGTATCATCTACCTAAGGATGAGAGCTTATCCACTCAAGGTCCATTACAATACAAGTGTGTCGTCTCTTAAATGAACCATTTAAGATCACACAACAATTTCAAAGTATTTCAAAATGTGTGTTGGCTTATCCAGTTGTCTTCCGCTCGATGTGTTGGCTCACTTGACGAGTTGGTGATGCTCCTGCATCACTTCTTTTCTGATGAACTCTGTCCTTATACTTTTGATTACTATCATGTATCTCCCTCTTAACTTGATCATGAAGTCTTTGAATTTTTGTAGAAAAATATTTTTCTCCAGCGCTCCTGAATTCATCTTGTTTCAATTCTCTTAATTCTGCAACCCCTCTCGACTTTCTTCCATATACTATCTCGAATGGACTTTTTCCAGTGCTTCTATTAACTAAATTATTAAATGCAAATTCTTCTTGTGCCAGAATCTGATCCGAATGATGACCTTGTTTAGTGAATAAACTACTTAACACATTTCCCAAACTCCTATTCACCACTTCGGTCTGTCTGTCTATCTGAGGCTGATATGATAAACTAAAATATAAACTAGTTCCCAGCCTCTTCCATAGAGTCCTCCAAAATTTTCCCACAAACTTAGTATCCCTGTTTGAAACTATGCTTCTCGACAATCCATATAATCTCACAACTTCTCAAGAAAACAAATTGCTTATGTGTGTAGTGTCATTTGTCTTATGGCATGGTATGAAATGTGCCATCTTGGAAAATCTATCTACCACAAAAAATATGGAATCAAATCCCTTCTAGGTTCTAGGTAATCCCAATACAAAATCCATACTAATTGCATCCCAAGGTCTTTCTGAAATAGGCAATGGATGATACAAACCAGTGTTTTGTCTCTTTCCTTTTGCATGTTGAAAAATCTTACATAGGTCTATAAATTTCTTCACATCTTCCCTCATACCTGGCCAATAATACAAAATACTCAACTATGAAAATGTTTTATCATGCCCAAAATGTTTGGCTAAACCTCCACTATGTTTTTCCTTCAACAAACTATCTCTCATTGAACATCTTGGTATGCACAATTGACTTCCTTTAAACAATAATCCATCTTGGATCAAATATTCTAACCATGCGTTGTTATCCCTCAGAAAAGGATTTTCACATGCTCCATAAGCCTCCTTAAAATCTAAATCTTCCTGATACATTTCCTTAAGGTGCTCAAACCCTTAGGTCTTCACTTGAAATTCCTGTATAACCAAAGTTCTCCTGCTCAAAGAATCTACAACTTTGTTAGCACTTCCAGAAATATGTTTAATACCAAAAGTAAAAGTATGCATGAATTCTACCCACTTAGCATGTCTCTGATTCAACTTCTCTTGCCTAGTAATAAAATGCAAATCTTGATTATCACTATACAAGACAAACTCCCTTGGAATTAAATAATGTCTCCATTTTTTCAAATCCTGAATCACTGCATAAAATTCCTTGTCATATGTAGAATATTTCTCCTTAACATCATTTAACTTCTCACTGAAATAAGCAACTGTCCTATTATCTTGACTCAAAAATGCTCCAATGGCTATCCCACTTGCATCACACCTCACCTGAAATGTCTTTCCAAAATCTGGTAAAACTAGAATTGGTTGTTTTGTTATCTTCTTTTTCAACTCTCTGAATATTTTCTCAGCCTCCTCTGTCCAATTAAAATACTTATGTTTATTCTTCACAGTGTCCATCATGGGTGAAAATATACCACTAACATTTCTGATAAACTTTCTATAAAAACTTGCTAGACCATGGAAACTTCTCAACTCAAATATTCTCCTAGATGACGACCATTCTTTGATTGCTCTAACCTTTTATGGATCCATATTCAATTCATTTGAATAGATCACAAAACCCAAATATATGAGCTATGTCTTCATAAAAGAACTTTTCTTCAAGTTTATTAACAACTTTTCTTGCTGCAATTTCCTCATCACTAATGTCAAGTGCTTTAAATGTTCTTCCTTTATTTTGTTGAAAACTAATATATCATTCAGATATACAATGACAAATTTACCTATGAAGTCCTTCAATACTTCATTCATCAACCTCATAAATGTACTTGGATCATTTGTCAATCCAAATGGCATGACTAGCCATTCAAACAAACCTTCATTTGTCTTGAATGTTGTCTTCCACTCATCTCACTCTCTCATTCTTATCTGATGATATCCACTCTTCAAGTCTATTTTTGAAAAATAACTTGCTCCACTCAAACAGTCCATGAAATCATCCATCCTAAGGAAATGAAATATGTACTTAATGGTAATCTTGTTGATGGCTCTAGAATATGTACTCATTCTCCATTCCCCATCCTTCTTTGGACTCAATACAATTGGCACTAGACATGGGCTTAGACTTTCCCTAACTAAACCTTTATCCAACAACTCCTAAACTTGCTTCTCAACTTCTTCATTCTCTCCAGGTGTCAATCGATACGCTTCTTTGTTCGGAAAACTGACTCCTATAATCAAGTCAATATGGTGGATAATACTCCTAATAGGTGGTAATGAGTGAGGCAACTCATCCACTACTATGTCAACAAAATTATCTAACAATTCTTGGATTTCTTCAGGTAAATCATCCACAAATGTATTGGTAAGGATAACTCTTGGCTTCCTTACTACAATAAATTACATTTCTTGATCTTTCTTGACCTCCTTCAAGAGTTCCTTCCCACTCATGAGAAGTATTCTTGTGTTGGCTTCTTCCTTTTCTTTCTTCTCTTCTATTGGAAGTAACATGTGGGTTCTACCATTCTTTACCAGAGTATAGGTATTTTTTCTCCCATCATGGATAACATTCCTATAAAACTACCATGGTCTCCCCAATAAAATATGACAAACATCCATGGGAATTACATCACACAGAATCTCATCTTTATAGCCTCCTATTTTAAATTCAACTTTGCATTGTTGACTTACCATTACTTGATGTCCTTTCTACAAACATGATACTTTGTATGGACTTGGATATGTAGTTGTCTCCAGCTTTAGCTTCCCCACCATCTTTGTTGATACTAAATTATCAGTACTCCCACTGTATATAATCATCTTGAAAAATTTGTCCTTTGTTTTACAAGAAATCTTGAACAACCTCATTAGCTGAACCGAGTCTTCTACTTCTTTCTATGGATTTAGAAGAACTTTCCTCATCATAATATTTTGTCCTCCTTCTGTTGCCTCTGCTTCCACATTCTTTTGGGATTAAGAAATGTGTGCTTCTCCTCCTCCTTCTCTCTACCTCTTGGGACATTCCCAAGACATATGTCATGTATTTCCATAGGCATAACATTTAACTCTGCCTCCTCTACTTCTTCCTCTTCCTTGAGGAAAATAATTTCTCCCACCAAATAGTCTCTTTTGGGAAATTCCTCCTCTTTCAAAACAACCATATTATTTCTCATTCTCATCCTTAGCTTTCGGTGCCTTATCATAGACAACTCCCTTACCTCTATTTAAGCCTCCTCTTCTATTCCGTTGTCTTTGGTTTCTGGCCAACATTTCTTCTTCCTTTGGTGCAATATCATAAGCATATTTCACTGTCCTCACAGTCATCATACTGATTTCATCCTGAATTTCATACTGCAAACCATTTATATACCTGACAACTTTTTCATCATCCTTCTCTCTTTGTCCACTCCTAATATTTAGCCTATAAAATTCTTATGTATACTCTTTCACTTACATACCCCTCTACCTCAAGTTCTGCAATTTTTTTAATAGATCTATCCAGTAATCTTTAGGTATGAATTTAGCCTTTAGTTTGGCTACCATCCTGTCCCAATTATTTATCTTCTATTTTCCTTTGCTCCTCCTTTCTACTTGCAGTTCATCCCACCACAGTGTTGCATGTCCCTTCAA
Source organism: Picea engelmannii (assembly GCA_009831015.1). NCBI lineage: Eukaryota > Viridiplantae > Streptophyta > Pinopsida > Pinales > Pinaceae > Picea > Picea engelmannii. Next base: position 63,112 of record ML793913.1, read on the forward strand.
TCTAGTAACAACATGTCTCACCTTCCTTCCTTTATCGACCTCTTCATAGTCAAAGTACTTATCCATGGACCTTATCGAGTCCAATAGTTCTTCAACATCCAAATTACCTTCATACATGGGAACACCCATCTTTTCTCTAGCTCCCAACTTCATAACAACTTTCAATAAGAATTCTTCACCCTCATCTTCCATTGTAGCTTCTTCAACATCTATTTCTTCGCTTTCTACATCACTGACATATTCAGTGACAGGTGTTCTCCTTTGCATTGCTTGCATCACTTCAAATCTTGTGTGAAGTTCTCTCACTTCTCTTCCTACAACATGGTTTAACATAGGTTTTCCTATGTGTATCCTTGACGACATCCCTTCAACTGTTCCTACCACACTTATTTCAACTTCAAATCTTTTTCAGTCTCTCATACCACTTGGCGCAGACCCCCTCCCCTCCAATGGTTGCGTGACCTCCTGGTCTAGGATCTTCTCAAGACTGAATCGAAACAATCTTTGATTCCTTACTGTAACCTCTAAGAAAACAATCCACAGTTCTCTTTAAAACTTCCTCCCGTGTGAACAAGCACTAAGAGTAAGCCTTTTTCCATGTGACCATGCCTTGTGACCGCACGCTTATTCGAAAACGCGTGTCATGATTTCACATATCAGCTATATGAGTCAACCAACTCTCCATCCTTCAAACTTATGAGTCCCAAAATTCTGACAAGGGTCTAGCACATACTATCTCCTTCCTTATCCTTCATCCATATGACCCTTTACTATTACCTGGGGCCAATCATTCTGAGTGCATTGGGATTTCGTGTATCAAGAACTTTCGATGCAATTCAACTCCATTCTCTTGGTCCTCTGATGCCCTAAATTGAGAAATATTCAGATCAGATCAATGGTCCACATTGGATCTCCAGTCAACGACTGTGATTATGTCACGATTTCGTGTTTTGTGAATCCTCATGACTCATACCTCCAACTTCTCGATTTACGAATAAGCGAAACACTGATTTGTCACCACGTGTCCTCTTTCAATGTACAATCTTGATGATTTTGGGATTTCGCGTTTCGTGATTTCACGAATTTCACTCTGCTTCTTCCAAATATTTTGGTTTCGTGAAAATTTGATGATTCCTTGCAACTAACTAGTGCGCTACTTCTCTGAGATCTAACGACTTGTAATATTTAGGCTCATTTTGAATGGGTCTTGACCCTCGATCTTGTCCAATATTCAAAATTCATTTCTGAAGGATTTATCCTGCTCAATCCTCCGTACTTGTTCTTTCTTCGAACTTCAATTTTCTGTGGTCCACCTCTGAATGCTTCAAATATTTAAAACTTAGAAAATTTTATAAGTGTTTCCTCTCGACACTTAAAACCACTACTCCTGAAATTATGGCAAATGAAATTTAAATCTTTCCCCTTAGCACACACTTGCACTCTATGTCTTTTTCAAAAGACTTTATGATGCCCTCTTGGCATACTCTGTGCTCAACCTCCTTAGCTTTCAAACTATAACACAATTTTGTTTCTATATGCACTCCTTGTGCTCAATATGCACACTCTGCATATGGAATTTCCCTGCTATCTCTTCTGAGCTTTAAGTCGAAAAATACTTCTTCACACACACTCCTTGCACTCTGCATGCACTCCTTGAATAATCTTATAGAAGAGAAACAATTGAACTCATTCAATTATTCATTCATTCACTATGAACATCATCCATTCACAAACACATAACAAAACAATCAAACCATAACAATATCAACACTGTGTATTTCGGTCAATTTCCTCTGTTCTATTCATTTCAGAAGAAAAAATAATTACAGTCGTTTATCCTTTACAACTATTACAAGAAAAACTTGTCTATGGACTGAAATCTTTTTCTCTCTTCTTCCTCCTATATAAATACTATTACATTCTGTTCAAGCGGTTACCTACTCAATTAATGCAACCTAATGACTAATCATGGCTAATATCCCACACATGTAATACATTTACAATTGTTTAAAGGATTTACAATGGTTCTATCATTTCAAACGGTGGCCCAGTTTTACACAGCCAAAATTAATTAATGAGAATTCAAAAAAATCTTCGCACTGCTTCCAAGCTAGTTAATTATCGGTTCATCTCCTTTGATGTGTTGAGGTGTCAATTCCAATTCCATGTCCTCTTCCTTTTGATGTGATTGTGATGCTCCTACATCACAAACACATTGTGTTGGTTCCCCTGTAGCTACAAACGTTTTTCTTCCTTTGTGAGGACTAGAGACTAATTTTCATCAAAATCTAAGTGTTAAGAGGGATGCTTCATGATGCAGGAGAATCTACGATGTCATGAAACGAGAAGCGCAGGGATAGAGAGATACAACTGGACAGTGCCAACGCATACCTTTTTGAATAACTTGAATATTGTTGCGTCATAGTTTGAATGAGTGCATTCAAATGATGTGCACTTGTATTGTAATGTAGATAAGAAGACATTAAATAGTTTTAATGTTGGTAGATAGGGTTAGTTGTAGATTAGACAACTTCACTTCCAGGAGGGAAAATGAATATAGGCACCCTCCTTGTATTATTATTGGGATCATTCAGCATTAGCATAGAAGAGCAGGAGGAAAGAACAAGAAGAGAACTTGTGAAGAACACCCATGTACAGATTGAATTAATAGAAGAAAACCCTTGATTCAATTCCATGGCTGTGTTTGAATTGTGTGTGTTGTTGATGTTATGTTGTTGCATACTTGCTTCTCTTTATGCTTATCTTCTATATGTTGTGTATGTGATTGCATATCAGTTTCGAAACCTGAGAGAAAGAGAAATGAGTTTCAATTGATTCTCTGTTTGAGCCAGGAGATTCCTGCATAGAGTGCAGTTGAATTCCTCCGCATAGAGTGCGTTGAGGAGGCTAAGCAGTTAAACTCTTGTTCTCGTTGCCCAGAGCGACGGTGGTTGTTAGAGCCGTGCCAGGGTCGTGCAGGCTGGACGAGGTCTCAGGATGGAGGAGGCTATTGCTGCAAGAGTGCGCAAGGTCGAGGAGACTTAAACACTTAGTGTGTTTGAAGAAAAGCCACAATGAGTGCGTGCAGGGAGTTTCCAGAAGGAACCTAGAAGCGTAAAAGCTCAGGAGGTTTAGTTCCTTTCCTTCGCTTACACAGGTGAAGGTGGTAAATCGGAGAACTCTTCAAGAGGAAGAGAATCGACGACTTGAAGCTATCAATTAAATCTTTCAAACCCAGTAGACTGTCAGATCGCGGAGGAGCTGCAAGGGAGTTAACTCGCAGGTGCATGGAGGAGTCCGTTTGCCATTTCATATCGGCATATCGGGGTTGTCGAGTGCAAGAGTTGCATGCACGTCGAAATCGCGAGTTGCGATCCCCCGATTTAATCGGAGCCGTCGATCATCAGAGGGACAGGTGGCACGAGATCCCGAGGAATCGGGACTCGGCACTTCGGCGTTTTCAAAGTCGAAGGGAGCACGGAGAACCAGTGAAGCCATGAGTTGCGACGGGTCCCACAAAGATGGAGCGAAGGAAAACACGTGGCATCGTACATTGGCATTCGGGGTTTTGGGAGGTGAGAAAATCGCCACCTTTCATTTGTCGTTTTCCCGATAGAAAAATACCCAATACACAGGAGCGTTGACCGTTGACATCGGGGATCGGGAGTCGGAGTTTCATATTGCACGGGAAGTGCACCCAAGGTTCGCGAATCCGCGAAACCCGATTTCCCGATTGGCAAAAGGGAGATCGCCGAGAAGTGTCCTGTGGGTAAAGAACTCTCGAGAGAGTTGGAAGGGTTGTTAACTCTTCCGGCCGAATTGTAGAAGGTCCTGGAGGAGCGACCGGCTGCTGTGAGAGCGGGGTTGCGTCAAGAGTGGTATCAGAGCCGAAAAACTTGTCTGTATATTTCAGGCAGGAGGAGTGAAAGAGGAAAGGAAAGCACTCTGATACTCACAACTTGCGTCAAGAGTGGTATTAGAGCAGGTTACGAAGTTCTCTTTGTTCAGGTAGAAGAGGGAAGTAGATACACCATGCCGCCCAGAAGGGAAAGGAAATCTCCTGATCGTGAGGACAGGGATGCCCGAAGAAGGAGTAGGCTAGCAGGAAATGCTGAAATAGAGCGAGAGATGAGAGATCTCCGAGCCAGACTTGAAGAAATGGAGACCACCCAGAGACGTGGTGTTGGTGCAGCAGAGTTCAGTGATCCCGAGATTGAAGAGGAAGCTAGACATGCTGAAGAAGAAGTCACGGCAGAGGATGCATCAACCAAAAGGCTGATTAGAGCCATTTCGAGGATGAGCTCGAAGATGAAGATGGACATTCCCGTCTATGAGAGAAGTCTAAATGCAGAGGAATTGCTGGATTGGATCCGAGCATTGGATACCTACTTCGACTATGAAGATATCGAAGAAGAAAAGAAAATAAGGCATGTTGTTACCAAGCTGAAGGGACATTCAGCCTTATGGTGGGACGAGCTGCAGGCGGACAGGCGTTCCAAAGGAAAACAGAAGATCAAGAGCTGGGATCGAATGATCGCCAAGATGAAGGTGAAATTCATTCCGAGAGACTACCAGATCACTCTGTTCAAGTGCATGCAGAACCTGAGACAGAAGCTGATGACGGTGAGAGAATACACTGAAGAATTCTACAGGCTCAACATCAGAGTGGGTCATCAGGAGAGTGATGACGAAAAGGTGGCGAGATACCTAAATGGTCTCAGGTATGATATTCAGGATGAATTGAGCATGCTGACCATCTGCACAGTTGAGGATGCATACCATATGGCTCTGAAGGCCGAAGAGAAGCTGAGCCACAAGCAGGGACAGCGAGGGCGGGGCAGAAGCCAGCCCAGAGGCAAGACAGTTTCCCAAGAGAGAACTCAGAAGCCTCAGGGTAGAGTTGATAGAGGTGGAACCTCACAGCAGAGGCAACAATATGCTGAGCCAATGAGGCAGCATACTGAACAAGGTGGTGGATATGCTGACGCCAACGTAATTCCTCGTACCCGAGGTAGAGGAAGAGGTCGGGGAGGAGTTATCACGTGTTTTACATGTGGTAAAGACAGACATAAAGCCATTGAATGTCCAGAGAGGAAGATGGACAGAGGAAAAAAACACGTCGCAGAGGCGCAGAGGCGAGACGTTGAGGATGAAAACACTGGAAGTGGGGAGTCACTGACAGCACACAAGGCTCTCTTGAAACCTGAGAAAGAGGTGGACTGCTCAGCGCAGAGATGCAGACTATTCCGGGTGACTTGCAAAACCAAGGGCTGGAAATGAAAGGTCATAGTGGACAGTGGAAGCACCGATAATCTCGTTTCGACCGAGATGGTGGAGAAGCTGGAGCTGAAAATGAACAAACACCCGAGTCCATACAAGGTGACATGGCTGCAAAAAGGACACCAGGTATGTGTTACAAAGCAATTCTTGGTCAATTTTAAAATGGGTGAATATAAGGATGAAATCTTGTGTGATGTCATTCCCATGGATGTCTATCATGTTTTATTGGGTAGACCTTGGCAGTATGACCGACATGTTGTTCATGATGGGAGAATGAACACATACACCTTGGAGAAGGATGGGAGATCACATACATTGCATCCGGTAAAGGATAAGGAAGTGAAGCCGGAAGTGAGCAATACCATACTTCTCATGAGTGGGAAGGAAATTCTCACAGAGCTGGAGAAGGATGAAGATCCACAGTTCCTTGTTGTCAGGAAGCCGAGAATTGTCCTGACAAGCACAAGAGTGGACGACTTACCGGAAGAAATCCAGGAACTGCTTGGAGAGTTTGATGATATCATCGTGGACGAACTACCTCGTTCGTTGCCACCGATGAGGAGTGTGAGTCACCACATTGACCTCATACCTGGAGAAAGTCTACCGAATAAGGCAGCATACAGGTTGACACCTCAGGAGAATGAGGAAGTCAAAAGGAAGGTACAGGATCTGCAGGATAAAGGACTGGTGAGAGAAAGTCTTAGTCCGTGTTCCGTTCCAATGGTACTGAGTCCGAAGAAGGATGGAGGTTGGAGGATGTGTACAGACTCCAGGGCAATTAATAAAATTACCATCAGATACAGGTTTCCACTGCCTAGAATGGATGATTTGATGGATTTCCTGAGTGGGGCAAATTACTTTTCCAAAATAGATCTCAAGAGCGGATATCATCAGATCCGGATGAGAGAGGGAGATGAATGGAAGACAACATTCAAAACAAATGAGGGTTTGTACGAATGGCTGGTCATGCCAATTGGTTTAACAAATGCGCCAAGCACATTTATGAGGCTGATGAATGAAGTCCTGCGGGAATTCATTGGCAAATTTGTGGTGGTATACCTGGACGACATATTGATTTTCAGCAAGACAAAGGCTGAACACTTGAGGCATTTGGCCATTGTGATGAGAAGGCTACAGCAGGAGAAGCTGTTGATAAATTTGAAGAAGTGTTCCTTCATGCAGACATAACTCATTTATTTGGGTTTTGTAATCTCGGCAAATGAATTGAAGATGGATCCTGAGAAGGTTGAAGTGATCAGGAATTGGCCATCGCCGAGAAATGTTTTTGAGGTAAGGAGCTTTCACGGTTTGGCAAGATTCTACAGGAAATTCATTCGGAATTTTAGTGGAATTAGCGCCGCAATGATGGACACTGTGAAGAAGCGGCATAAGGTTTTCCATTGGACAGTCGGGGCTAAAAGGAGCTTCAATCCGTTGAAGTGAAAGATAACCGAGAAACCAGTGTTAGTGTTGCCATATTTTTAGAAAACCTTCCAAGTGAAGTGTGATGCCAGTGGGTATGCTATTGGAGGGGTTTTAAGTCAGGATGACAGGCCTATGGCGTACTACAGTGAGAAGATGGATGATGCGAAGCTGAAATACTCCACGTACGATAAGGAATTCTATGCCATCATACAGGCACTGAAAAAGTGGAGGCATTACTTGATACCCAAAGAATTTGTGTTGTACAGTGACAACCATGCATTGCAGTTCGTGAGTCAGCAAGAGAAGTTGAACCAGAAGCATGCGAAGTGGGTAGAGTACATGCAGAATTTCACATTTGTGATAAAGCACATTTCGGGGACTGCGAACAAGGTGGATGATGCCTTGAGCAGAAAGTGTTTATTGCTGCAGGAATTCAGGGTCAAGACTTTGGGTTTTGAGAATCTGAAAGATATGTATGCAGGTGACGTAGACTTTTGCGAGGCATACGAGGCAGCCGAGAACCCAGTTCTCAGGGATAGGAGTCCGTGGATTGACTACCTGATTCAGGATGGATTGTTGTTTAAAGGAAATCAATTTTGCATTCCATATTGCTCTATGAGAGAGAATTTGGTGAAGGAAAAGCACATTGGGGGTTTAGCAGGTCATTTTGGACACGATAAGACCTTCTCCAAGCTGAGAAAATCTTATTATTGGCTTAGCATGCGTGCTAACGTTAAAATATTTGTTGACAGGTGCAGGATATGTCAACATGCAAAAGGCCCAAAGCATAACACAGGGTTCTATCAGCCATTGCCCATACCCGAGAGGCCATGGGAAGCCATTAGCATGGACTTTGTGTTGGGTTTACCAAGAACTCAGCGAGGAGTTGATTCCATCTTTGTGGTGGTGGACAGGTTTTCAAAGATGGCACATTTCATTTCGTGTCAGAAGACCAACGATGCAACCCACATTGTGAACTTGTTTTTCAAAGATATTGTCTGGTTGCATGGATTGCCGAGGAGCATAGTCTCAGATCGAGATACCAAGTTCGTAGGTCATTTTTGGAGGACTCTATGGAAGAATATAGGGACTGACCTGGCATTCAGTTCTGATTACCATCTACAGACAGATGGGCAGACCGAAGTAGTCAACAGAAGCTTGGGGGATCTGTTGAGAAGTCTGGTGACCGAGCATCACAGTAGTTGGGATCAGATCATACCACAGGCAGAGTTTGCGTAAAACGATTCTGTGAATCAGAGTACAGGTAAGAGTCCATTTCAAATTTTGTATGGGACACAGTCGAGAGGAGTATCTGAGCTCAGGGAGTCATAACAAGCTGAAACTAGCAACGCGAGAGCTGAGGAATTCGCTGAAGCAATGCAGGAACTTCACACGCAGGTGAAGCAGCGACTGATGAAGGTGAACTAGGAGTATAAGCGTAGAGCCGATCAGAGGAAAAGACAACTTCAGTTTGAAGTTGGAGACATGGTTCTGGCGCACATGAGGAAGGAAAGGTTCCCAAGGGGGACGTATAACAAGCTCAAGATGAAGAAGATTGGACCATGTAGAGTCTTGAAGAAGTTTGGGGAGAATGCATATGAGCTTGAATTGCCGGGGGGCATCGGGATATCTCTGATTTTCAATATTTCGGACTTATACCCATACAGGACTGATACAGTAGACACTGGAACCAAGGAACCAGTGGTCCAGTGGCAGAAGCAATTGCCAGTTGCACAGAGGCCAGAGATGGAGTGCATACTGGATAAAAGAGTTGGAAAGAAGACCACGAGAAAGAAATATTTTGAGTACCTGGTGAAATGGAGAAATCACCCAGTGGAGGATGCTAGCTGGGAAACAGAAGCAGTGATTCAAAAACACGGGCGAACCGTGCAAGAGCTCATGGACAGGAGCCCATGAAATCTTTTGAGCCGAGGAGTATGATGCAGGAGCATCTATGACGTCATGAAACGAGCAGCGCGAGGATAGAGAGATATAGTTGGACAGTGACAGTGCATACCTTTTTGAATAACTTGAAGATTGTTGCGCCGTCATTTGAATGAGTGCATTCAAATGAAGCGCACTTGTATTGTAATGTAGATAAGAAGACATTAAATAGTTTTAATGTTGGTAGATAGGGTTAGTTGTAGATTAGACATCTTCACTTCCAGGAGGGAAAACGAATATAGGCACCCTCCTTGTATTATTATTGGGATCATTCAGCATTAGCATAGAAGAGCAGGAGGAAAGAGAAAGCAGAGAACTTGTGAAGAACACCCATGTACATATTGAATTAATAGAAGAAAACCCTTGATTCAATTCCATGGTTGTGTTTGAATTGTGTGTGTTGTTGATGTTATGTTGTTGCATACTTGCTTCTCTTTATGCTTATCTTCTATATGCTGCGTATGTGATTGCATATCAGGTTCGAAACCTGAGAGAATGAGAGATGAGTTTCAATTGTTTCTTTGTTTGAGCTAGGAGATTCCTGCATAGAGTGCAGTTGAATTCCTCCGCATAGAGTGCGTTGAGGAGGCTAAGCAGTTAAACTCTTGTTCTCGTTGCCCAGAGCGACGATGGTTGTTAGAGCCGTGCCAGGGTCGTGCAGGCTGGACGAGGTCTTAGGATGGAGGAGGCTATTGATGCAAGAGTGCGCAAGGTCAAGGAGACTTAAACACTTAGTGTGTTTGAAGAAAAGCCGCAAAGAGTGCGTGCAGGGAGTTTCCAGAAGGAACCCAGAAGCGTAAAATCTCAAGAGGGTTAGTTCCTTTCCTTTGCTTACATAGGTGAAGGTGGTAAATCGGAGAAATCTTCAAGAGGAAGAGAATCGATGACTTGAAGCTGTCGATTAAATCTTTCAAACCCAGTAGACCGTCAGATCGTGGAGGAAATACGAGGGAGTTAACTCGCAGGCGCACGGAGGAGTCAGTTTCCCATTTCATATCGGCATATCGGGGTTGTCGAGTGCAAGAGTTGCATGCACGTTGAAATCGCGAGATCCCGAGGAATTGGGACTCGACACTTCGGAGTTTTCAAAGTCGAAGGGAGCACGGAGAACCAGTGAAGCCCCGAGTTGCGACGATTCCAACGGAGATGGAGCGGAGGACAACACGTGGCATCGTACATCGACGTTCGGGGTTTTGTGAGGTGAGAAAATCGCCACCTTTCATTTGTCGTTTTCCCGATACAAAAATCCCCGATACACAGGAGCGTTGACTGTTGACATTGGGGATCGGGAGTCAGAGTTTCATATTGCACGGGAAGTGCACCCAAGGTTTGCGAATCCGCGAAACCTGATTTCCCGACTGGAGAAAGGGAGATCGCCGAGAAGTGTCATGTGGGTAAAGAACTCCCGAGAGAGTTGGAAGGGTTGTTAACTCTTCGGGCCGAATTGTAGAAGGTCCTGGACGAGCGACCAACTGCTGTGAGAGTGGGGTTGCATCACTTCGACTGGTAGACATAGGTGTTCACTCAAAATATCACATTCGACTGAGGTTTAGAATTGAGTGTGGAAGGAAAACAAGTGAGTTCAGAGGATGGTGTTGCGGGTGAATGTGTGTGTTGAAGAGACCTGTAGATTGTCACTGTGTGGTTTGGTAGGGAGACTCTCATATTCCTATTTGGAAAATAGTCCGGTCTCTGACTGGATTGTTCAAACCTAGGTGCCTATTCTTGGATATTCTCCTGATATTCTCTACCTCACAAAGGGTTGCATGGGTTTCATTTTCAAAACCCTAGAGGATTCCTCTCTACTATTGAACAATTTATGGGTTCTAGGCAACAACAATCTTATGCTGAAATGGTGGAGGGTGGAATTTGACCCACAGATAGATCATTTTCAAGTTAGACATTTATGGGTCCTCTTTTCATATCTCCCTATACACCTTTGGAATGAGGGGGATTTGAAGAAAATAGGTGATTCATTGGCGCAGTTTATCACCCTGGATGATTTGAATTTGGTTAGCTCAGCTAGAAAAGTGGGGAGGATATTAGTCGAAGTTGATATTCATGAAGGGCTCCTGAATTTGTTGGATATCGAATGGAAAGGACACCATATAAACCAATGTTTAGAGTACCAAGGTATTCCTTTCAGGTTCATCTGGTGTCGCTGTATCGGCCACCTTCGGTGTGATTGCAATGGCAAGGTGATAGATAATAAGTTTGAAGATACCCTCCTTCAGGAAGATCCCCCGTATTATATGAATGAAGTGGACTCATTTGGCAATGCACCATTTCACTATGCATCTGAGCCAGGTATTCATTCTTAATCGACGACTTCTCTTACGGGTAAGTTGAATTTATTATGTCCTACACTTTTCTCATCTCTAACACTTTGGGAAAGGGATGACTTAGAAAATTCAGGCTAGTTGATTAGTTCTACTTCTCTTGCAAAGGGGATTTTTGAAGGGTGTTTAGGCTTAAATTCCCCTACTAGGGTGTCATCGGATTTCTTATCTGAGGTATGTAAGCCCTCCCAATTGGCAAATGATCACCCTTCTACTATAAGCATTGCTATACCATCCAACATTCCCACAAGGATCTCTCAGATTACTTTACCTCAGGTATTTAGCTCCCAGAAACTAGTTTCGATACTTTCTCCTTCCTCACCTGATTTGAATCACACATTATTGGAGCCTGGATATAGAGAAACCTATGAAGATGAGTCCTCTCTCAATAAAGTTCTTGATTCCCTGATTCCCTTCATTAGGGATAACAATGCAGCTATAAAATTTCCTACCTATCTAGGGAAGGGGATCCATGCTCCTACGACACTATCGAAGGTAACTAATTCAAAGACACAACCGATGAGGGATGGGAAATATTTCCCCTGGTCTAGATTCCTAGGTATAGAACTCTCTCTCATTAAAAAATGAGTAGTCATAAAACATTGGCACAAAAAACTTTACAGATGGCTGAGTCTGTTCCGTCAACCAATGACAGTCGGCCACTTAGAGCGATGAAAGCCCTGGCGAGGGAAAAGTGATGTTATTACTATCCCTAAATGTAAGAGGGATAGGAGGAACCCTCAAAGTAGCCTCATTCCTTCGTCTCTTGGATCAAACCCGTTCTGATATCATATTTCTAGAATAAGCTTTGGTAAATGCTCAGAAAGTAAGGGATTTCTTGTATCTTTTTCGCGCCTCTTGGGTTACGAGTTCTGTCAACTTTGTGTGTAATTTTGGGGGACTATTAGTCACATGGGATCCAAATTTATATGATTTGGTACCTTTTCTCAATGTTTGTGTCATTCTATTAACATGTAGGAGTTTATTAAATAACCGAAAGTTATCTTTGCTAAATATTTATGGACCGTGATCGCACAGAAAACCATTCTGGAAATCAGTGGAAGAATATGGTATTTTATCTATTAAAAACTTGATCATTACAAGAGATTTTAATATCATTATTTCATTAGACGAGGCTTGGGGAGGTTCCCTTGGGATTGGAAATACAGATTATTACTACAGAGAGCTCTTTTCCTCCAAAAATTTATTCGACATCAAGCCGACTAAATTGTCTCCTACTTGGAGAAACGGTCGCATTGGTCAAGGAGTGATTGCAAGGAGATCAGACAAGATTTTGGTTTCTGAAGAACATTTAACAGATGTTGGCCTTTATAGGTCTTGGTTAGAGTTTCCATTTATCTTAGATCACACTCCAATATTATTACATATGGAATTACCACCTGCTTATAATATCTATCCTTTGCAAATTCAATTCTCAGTGGCTCAATGATAAGGAATTTTTGGATCTAGTTTTTAGGATTTGGAAAAACCTCATTTTCCTTTCTGAAGGGGAAAGAAAAAACTTATCGTATGGAAATTACAAGAGTTGGGAAAACAAACAAAAATCTGGTATAAAGAGAATCTGACTAGAAACAAAGCTAAGTTGTTATCGATTGAATCATATATAAAGGATCTCATAAAATTTGTGGTAGGAGATCCAACAAATCAAGTAGCTGAATTATCTCTCCTGCAATTGGAATTGGAAAGAAATGGGATATTAAGAAGAGAGGAAGAACAATGGAGATTACGTAGCAGGGATCTATGGTTGACCAATGGGGATAGTAATACAAAGTAATTTCACAATTTCTCTAGCCACAATAGATTCAGGAAACATATTTGGGAAATCAAAGTTGGGAATGGTGACATTGTAACTTCACAGGGTGCCTTAAAGTAAGCAACAATCCATTATTTCAAGAAATTTTACAAGGCTCCGCCCATTCCAAATATAATCAAACAATGCAAGTTAATTGAATACTTTCCTCACAAGATAAATGATAAGGACTCTAGCTCATCGTTTGTTCCGGTTACTTTGTTGGAGTTGAAATCCATTCGCTTTCATTTTAAGAAGGAAAAGAGCTCGGGACTGGACAGATGGACAACCAATTTTTTTATTTTCTTCTTTGATCTAGTTGGGGAGGATCTCCTCACTATGGTGGAGGAATCAAGAAGATTATGTTCTATTGTGGGAGGCCTAAATTCAACATTCTTGACCTTGATCCAAAAGGAAAATAATCCAACAACTTTTGACGATTTCCGACCAATATCATTGTGAAATCTGTGTTATAAGGTGATATAAAAAATTATCACCAATCGGATAAAATGTTTTCTCTCTAGGTCAATATCAAATGAACAACTGGGATTTTTAAAAGGCAGGCATATACAAGATTCCATAGGCATATCTCATCAGAGTCTTCATAGCATAAAAAAGAAAAAATTGAAAGCCCTTGCATTAAAGTTAGATTTAAGGAAAGCTTATGATTATATTGATTGGGATCATTTAAGATTGATCATTCCAAAAATTAGATTGGGGATCCAGATGACAAATTGGATCATGTCATGTGTAACATCTTCTTCTTTTTCAATATTACTTAACGAGGAGGCTACATACTTCTTTAGAAGCAACAGGGGAGTTCAGAAAGGATGTCCATTATCACCCCTTCTTTTCATGTTAGTGATGGAAGGTCTCAGCTTATTATTGAAAATTATCTTCCAGGAAGGCATTATAAAAGATATAAGAGTTTGAAGACAGATAAAGATTCTTCATTTATTGTTTGTGGACGATTTCATCATTATGTCAGGGGCAAGTTTAATAGAATGGAGAGACATCAACAAACTTATTTGCCTCTTATGTAAAGTCTCAGGTCTATAAATTAATCAAAAAAAGACCACTATCCATTATGAAGGCCTCACGTATGTAGAAATGGTCCCTTTTAAATCACTCCTTTCCTATTCCTTTAGTGATCTATCACTCGGGTTCAAATACCTATTATACTTCCTAAAGATAGGGTCACATCGCGTAGATGATTGGGAATGACTAGTATCCAAATTAACAAAGAAAATTGGCTTATGGTGCAATAGGTTGCTCTCTCTGGGAGGTAGATACATTTTGGTCAAAATAGTGTTGGAAGGCCAGCCTGTCTATTTGATGTCTATGGAAGCTTTGCCCTGCTCATTTATTAACAAGATTAGAAAAGTGATGTTCCATTTTCTGTGGAATGACCATTATAATACTCAACAGTACCATTTATGTAGAAGGGAGATCTTATCTAGACCAAAAAAGAACGGGGGTTGGGGATTTTGTAATCTATTTGACTTCAATACAATTTTGAATGGTAATACCCTATGGCATGTATTAATGCAGAAAATTATTTGGCATCAGGTTAAAATGGAAAAATATCTACAAAACTCAACTCTAATCAACTGGCTTAGATTTCCATCTCACAACATCAACTCTGCTTCAAGGATTTGGTCCACTCTTACCTGCACGATCCACATCATCACTCATTGGCTTAGTTGGCTACCTAGATCCGGTCATCTTATTACTATTCTGAGAGACCGGATTATTGGCATTGGCGACATGTCTTTTCTCCACGAAGAGATCATCTCTCTATTAAATCAAACATATTTAACTACCCTAGTACAAGCATCAGTGGTGCGCGATCCTATTACTTTTGTTGAGTTGTGGAGGTGTGACAAGGACTTGGAATTGACAGGGAATCATGCTACAGATTGGAATAATTATACCACGGTGTTGAATAGAGTTGGGGTCACATTCCATGAAGATGCTAAAACTATGCTCCTTTGGACTAGTGGTGACTCTTCTGGAAATTTAACTGTCAAAAACTGCTATGATGCTATCATATCTACTCAGGATATCCGACATGGCACGGTTGGATGGTGAACATTTGGAAATATAATTTACAACTAAAGATTATTTTGTTTTTTTGGTTGGCTGCAGACAACATGATCTTAACCTGGGATTTATTACAAAAGAAAGGATGGGTGGGCCCGAGTATTTTCCATCTATGTAAAAACAATTCTGAACAAAACACTCACTTATTCATACAATGTACCTTTGCAAATTCAATTTGGGATAAATGTTCACACCTTCTAAATTATATTTCTCATGGACCGGCCCGACTCTTACTGATTGTATGAACTCCTGCTCAAAGAGAAAATCATTATCAAAAACGTTATCGGTCCTGACATGCTAGTTCATTTGGAATGAACATAACAAAGTACTCTTTGATGAAAATGTGCCCTCATCCTCGGCAATGGTTTACAAGGTTTTAGGAGCTCTTAATAAAAACTCAACAACACATAAATTACAGAGGTTAAGACTGAGACTGATCATTCATATTAATGGATATTCTTTGGCTTTTTTTTATGGAGCCTCTATAGTAGGTGGATCGAATTGTGGCACAGGGGGTACCATAAAATGCTTAGATTCTTTGGCTTATAGATGGTACTTCAATTGCAGAGATGGATCAAATACAAAAGAAGATTTATTGGGAGCATGGGCAACTCTTACCATTGCAAAGCACTTGGACATTCAATATATATAGATTTTGGGGGACTCCAAGGTGATAATTGACTGGGTAAATCTTAAAGGAAACCTCCAAGCCATTAATATTGAGGGATGGAAACTCAAAATTTTGGAACTGGCTACTTCTTTCCAAGCTATATGCTTCCAACACATCTTTAGGGAATCAAATGAGGAGTTAGATCAATTATCAAAGAAAGCACTATTAGTGACAAAAGGAAGATTATCAAATTTCACTTGGGCAGAGAGACAACGGGGCAAACTCTCAATATCGATATATTTTAATACCAAGCTTAGTCACCTTTTTTTATAGTTTGATCAATATGTATTAGATTAAAAATGGAAAGTATGTTCTGATCATGTGATGTTAATATCCTATATATTAATAGTTCCTAGTGAGGGGGTACCTTGTTTATGGTACTACTGAGGTTTGTTTAAATTTTGTAAAGATATATGTGGACAACTTATTTTGATAGTTTTGTGGGGCCAAGTGGATTGGAATGCAGTAGTCTCTCTTGATCAAGGATCTCTGATGATGTAAAAAAAATGTAATCTAATATAATTTTGTGCGAATTTTCTATTGGGAAAAAAAAAGCAGAACTTATCTTCATATACATATAGACCCTCCAACACAATTGTACATTGACCAACTCTTCATATACTTTTCTTTTATATGTTGTTATCTTTCCTTATTTGAAAAATGACTTAGATCTTGGGCATGTTAGAATTTTTCTCAATGTATGGATAGTAAAGGAGGGTTGTTGTTTCTTATGTGAAAAGAGTTTTGTATAGGGTAATTATATGTGAATATTTATTTGTTAAATTTATTTTTTGTAAAAAATATATGTTGTTTTTAAGAATTTCTAAAAATTAAATTTGTTAAAAAAAATTAAGTAAAATAATTGTATATCAACTTTATAGATAAATTAATTGAAAGTAAAAAATTTAATATTTCATTGATAAGTGCTTTCTACTTCCCAATATAAGGGATATGTATAATTCCATCAATGTTTAATATAGATTTGACTTAAAAAATGTATTAATAACAAAAACAATATTTCGAGGTAGACCATAAATAAATTATTTCAATATCTAGCCCCCTGGGTTAGCTCAATTGGATGAGTATTGTGGTTATAATGAAATCTCCCAGATGAACTATATTTAGAAATAAAAGAGAGTATGGAGCAAAGTTGAATACATGAAAATAATAGAAAATAGTCTTATTATAAGAAATCACACTATTACAATCTTCATAATTCAGTTTAGTTTTTTATTCAGATGTAAGTGTTTCCTAATTTAGGTGGTGTGATTTAGAGAATATCTCAGTAGAGAAGAACCAAATCTCATCACTTATAGATTGTGATATTATTTTATTAATTAAATAATTAATTCTAACACCCCCTCTTAATGCTTACATTGTGGAAAACAAAAAACTTACTGAAGAAACATAATCAAATATTCTTTAAAAATAGTTCAGAGATCAGGTTGATATCCATCAAGATGCTTGATAACCCTCATAAAGGTGTAGCACCTAAGTTGAATCTCAAGTTCCAAGATTCCAACTCCTTGAACTCCCAAATAATGAATCTCTCGAAGTAAATTATTGGAAAACAATCCACATGCATGTGTCATAACCTCACTAGTAGACTGCAATGCACATGCATGTATCAACAACTATTGAGGGATCATTCCTGAGATCCACAAATCCTAAACTAACTCGACAACCATCTATCCTAATCTTTTAATTGATTCATTCATATTCTAAATATGTTTGACAGATTCCATTCCTTCATATAACTCATCACCATCATCAGAATTTGATGGACCTTCAACAATAACAATATTTTTTTCTTCTTTTAGCTTCCCTTTTAAAATATCACTATCATAGTTTTTGCAATTCAACATTGTATGACCAAATTTTCTATAGTGGTGGCATTCAACTTCATTCTTACCCTCCTTTCTCTTTCCCATCCTTGTATTTGAAAATAGCGCAATTTCTTTATGACAATCATCTTGTGTATCCCTTGGATGTATCTTGTTTTCCTCTGCTAAAAGTGATGTTATCATCTAATCGAATGTTTTTGAGGACATTTGACTTAAAGTAAACACAAGATTGTTAAAACTTGAAGGTAGACTATTTAATAAAAATATTTTTTCATTTTCATATTCTACCTTAGCACCATTTTTTGTTAATTCTCCTATAAGAGACTTCAAATTATTTATATGACTAGACATAGGTTTCTCATTATGCATTTTAAGTCTAAACAATTGTAATTTTAAAGAAAAAAATCTGTTTACAACTTTTTCACCAAACAAGTCACTCAATTGTTCCCATATTTCTTTAGACAACTTTGCAAGATCAACATGACGTAACTGTGAGTTGGAAAAAAAAATTCCTATAATGGACATAAATTTTCCATCTCTATTATTCCACTCAACCAATTTTTTGCAATCTATAGTAAGCATTGCTTCTGTGCCTTTCACTATACACCATAACTTTTATTCATCCACTGCATTTGTAACTGTGAGTTGGAAACAAAAATTACTATAATGTAACATCCCGCTCTGGCGCACTTACAAAACTTATTCTTTGAGGACACTTGCTCGCAAGTGATCTGGACTTTTTTGATATTAATACATTTATGCTGGATTATGATGCGTTCTGATAGACGACATGATGTTTTACTACTTGATGTAGACAGGTGCTGATGACTCAATTTCATTGAGTGTGCAGGGTTTCGGACCTTGAAGATGCAGAGTCATTGGTGGACCCCCCTTGGACTCCGGATTGAGTCAGGGAGTGTGCTATTTGGGTTGATTTGTTTACGGTGATATTACTTTGTTTTGATGATATGATATTGATTTTATGATATGTTGTTGACGTTCTGACACGATGGTTGATGATGCAGGCTGACGATAGCTTGCCGACCAAACTCGCGTATGGAGTAAAGGGGCCACCCATGATTTCCAGAGAGGTTGAGGGAGAGGTGTGGAAAACAACCCTGCCACAGCCTACTAGCACTCCCACCGTGGCTCGAACTGTAGGTTAACGATTACCTAATTCGAGAGGATCCACGATGCCGTGAGGGTAGACTGCGATAGTCGCTCACGATGATTCTAAGGGGTGCGCAATAAGGCGGGGGCCTTATTCCTTAGAGCCCTTAGTCTCCCACAAGTTCACTTGGCGGAGTGTTGACTCCAGGGGTTATAGATGTCTACCAATCTGTCAAGTCGGCGGGTGGCACCCTTGGAGCACGTGGTGCGTCCTGAAGGGCACGTCGCGCAAAAGAAACACAAGTTGGCGAGTGGCACCCTTGGAGCACGTGGTGCATCCTGAAGGGCATGTCGCGCAATAGAAGCAAACAAGGCGAGTGGCACCCTTGGAGCACGTAGTGCGTCCTGAAGGGCATGTCACATTGGTGATGATGATGAGACAACCTAGATGACCTTAAGACCTTAACGCCTGATAAATTCTTACAACGCCTCCCCTAATTAATTGTCGCCCAGTTCAAATCTAAACCTAAATTTAAAACATCTCTAAGATAAAATTTGGACAAGCCCTAAGAAAAGATCCTACAAAAATAAACATAAGGGCGTAAACTAAAACCCTCCTAGGTGTTAATTAAAGTCTTCTTAAAATTAAAGGGTGTAAGGTGAAGAAAGGGGATAAATTAATTAAAATACGTGGTGTTAATGGTAAAAAAGGAATATAAAGTTAAAAAAAATGTGTGAGTATAAAAGTAATGAATTTAAAAATATAGAAAGGATTAATAAGCGCATTTATCTCTTGGGCTTAAAAATAAAAAGAGAGAAATAAATAATAGAAATAAGGAAACTTGTAATAAAGGAAACTTAATAATGGAAAGTAGGGGACATAGGGTAAAAAGCAAAAAGGAATTAGCAATTAAGGAGTTACTAAAATGAACTAAATCTTGGCAACTTTATTTTAGGAAAGTTATTAAAAGCATGAGAGGGGATCTAGGAACCCTAGGAGTAATTTTAGGAGCGACTAAAGGGGGGTGAGGGAATTGAGTCTTTTAATTATTAAAAAGAAATTAATTTTTGGAGAACCGTGGGGGATGAGTGACACTTGGACGACAGAGAATTTTTAGAGGATTGTCATTAAAAATTAAATTAATAATGATTTAGGGAAAGTAGGTGGGTCTCAAATTGCTATAAAAGAAGGGGAAAAGAAGGAAGAAGGGGATGAACGGTTAGCGTAATGTTACGCTGTCAGATTGTGGCTTGACGGATTGCTTGTGAGGAGTTGGGTTTATCTCAGCTGTATTGGAGTGGTAGCTCAGCCTTGGAGGCAAGCTAAGAAGCTAGTCTTATCTCTGGATATTGTGTGGCCCCTTTGCGGCTCGGGGGGCTAAGCGGGAAGCAGAGTGCCCCTAGTGATTGGCTGGGAGGTACCGGTGAGGTCACTACGGTCGGTGAGCGGGAGCGGCACAGAGCGCGGGATGCGGCATGGAGCACAGGACGTCTTCCAAAGCAGGCGTAAGGCAACGGTATGATCTTAAACTGGTGAAGTAGAATGCATTCTTATATTCGACAATTTAAATGTTATTGTTGACTGCAATGTTTATTTTTCTCGTGAATTTTTACCCATCCTGGGGCAAAGGGTTAGCCATTTACTTGCCGGCGAATTCACTCCTTTTCTTGGCAGCAATTTCTCTCATGCTAACACTTAGCTTTTGGTTTTAAAAGGAAAACTTAGCGGCTTTGATGAATTGTTTAACCTGTGATTGATTGAATGCCTAAAGCCAGTTTCAATTTATGTGGCTCTTTAGTTTCTTGTGGGCAAATTCCATTTTTGTGGTTTTTATTTTCCTGTGGGTAGATTTAAATTCTGTGGCGTTGTTATTTCTCAGTGAGCATTGTTATTTCTCTGTGATCTGCATTCTATATATTTGCTGGCGTTCTGAAATTATTTCGCTGGCATTGTTATTTCTCTGTGGCGTTGTTATTCTTAGTGATCTGGTTTTATATATTCGCTGGCGTTCGGAAATTTAACCCCAACAATGAAATCTGCATGTGTTAGGAAATTTTAAATGGAAAACCATAATCACTTACAGGCGCTCTGAATTTAACCCCGTAGTAAACTCTGTCTGCGTTATAAATTTTAAATTAGCAACCCGGATTGTTATTTTTTTTTCTTTCTGAACATGGATTTTCGTTTTTAGTTGACTGTGGGCGTCATAATTCTTGGTGGGCATTTTGTTTTTATTATGCTGTCTTCATTGAGAAATTATGTCATTCATTTTTGGAATTCCGTCAGTCTCTCTCTTCTACTATCATCTCATTGATAGATCATTGGGCAGTTCGTTTTAAAAGTAAAATTTTACTGTCAGTCGTGGGATAGACCCACCGTCATTTTGCTTTACCATATACTGTCTTTACTGGGTGTCGAGATTAAGATCTGTATATCAACTCTAAGCTCGGTGTCCTGACTGTCATGACATTTTTAAATCACAGTGTGCGTTAAATTCTGGTCTGAGTTGCAGTGCCTGTTCCATTTCATTTTATTACAAGGTGTGTCTCTATTTAACCCTTGCCTGTCAGATTGCAGATGCCACGGGTTATTGATTTACTGCCCAGCAAGTTTAATTGCATTTAAAGTTGCTCGGAAATATAACAAAATCGTTAGCGCTGGATTGAGCGTTAATTAAATGCATTATGACTTAACCCAGACTGCAAGAATATGGTGATTCCATTTGCTAAGCTACCAGAACAACAGTTATGGATGATACCAATTGTTAGCGTACAGGGCAGAGGCATGGTACCATAAGTTAATTTGTTGTATTAGGAAAAAGGTAACTTTTCAAAATAGGATGTTTTCCATTATGTACGGGTGATGATTTTTCCGTTAAAAAGTAAATGCAGTAGTCATAACGTTTTAGGGAAAGTCGTTGTCATGCCACTTGCTGTTATTCAAATGATGAGGTAAAATGCCATTATATAATGCAAAAATCAAATGAAGGTTAAATGTAGTTATAGTTAGGGAACCCCGTTTTAAAACCTTGCTAGCGTATCAGTAAATCTGTTGACCACCTGTCAGACCCACGTTTTGGTTCCCTTTGTAATCACATGCACGGATACCCTGATATTTTGCCAGGTTGTCATTACTAAATGGTAGTAACATCGTAAGATTTATTGTCACGCAAGTATGTAAATATGAGGTTAATTCTATATATTGTTTTTTAATTATTGTTATTTTTAAATATCGTCTTTTTATATGGATATTTTTGTCATTTCCAATGTTGTCCTTTTTGTTATTGTCATTTTGATTTTGCTATTTTGTATATTGCCATTTTTAACTATGATGTTATATTGTTAGTTCGAGTAGGTGTTACCTATAAATATGATGATAATTTTATTGCTATAGGTGAAGGAAAAATGTTATGGAATACATATGTCATGGAAATATTGTTTATAAATTTTGTAATTGTAATATATTGTTTGAAATAGGAAATTGTGTTGTTCTTACCATATAAACAATATTGCAATATTAGAGTTGAAACGTATGACCATTATTTATTTCAATGCTATTGTAATTAGAAATGAAATGATATGGTTATCTTATTGTGATGTTAGTGTAATCTCTTGATATTGATAAGACATACATAGTGGAATGCCCTGGATTTATGTGCGTTAAATTACTCAGAGTTAGTAAATGAGGGTTGTTGAGTCATTTGATTAATGTTGAACATGGGTTCCGTTGTCGGAGTCCTTTTGTCACGTGCTTTCCGCAAGGGACGTAGTCGTCCTTCTTGTTATGTTGTACTTGATAGTATTCAATTGGCTGCTTGGTCGGTTGTGTCGGGCGGCATATGGACCCCACTTGTAGCTTAGTATATTTATGTCTGTGTGTATTTCTGGTGGAAGGAATCCAGTGCCGTATCAAGAGTCTCGGGTTGTTTAAAGGCACAGTTTCCACTCTTGCGACACACTCTGAGCCGTATCAGTAGTCTTGGGTTGTTTAAAGGCACAGTTTCCACTAGTGTGACTCCCTAAAAGATTTATTAGTTTCTGCTTGAGCAGTCGGCCAGGAGCCTGTCTAATCTTCTTTCGAGAAGACATAAGACTAAAAGCTCTACTTTTCTGTGAAGAAATAGTAAACTATACTGTTGGATTCTTCCATCTGTGACGGTATTGTACTTAACATCTGGTGTCGTTTTCTGCTTACAGCTGCTAGTTGTATGCCTCATGTCCAGGGGCATTTATTGCTTGTTGTCACTGTGATATGTCGGGGTCGTCTTGTGTTTGTCTTTCTTGCATCTCGTTCTAGGTCGGGTTACTAGTTTCTGCCTGAGCAGTCGGCCAGGAGCCTGTCTAATTTTTTTTCGAGATGACATAAGACTAAACGCCCTGCTTTCCTGTGCAGAAATAGTAACCCTAACACCATGGAATCTTCCCTCTGTCTTCTTACTGTGCACCCCAGTATGTCTTAATGTTTGTGGTGTGCGCCTTATGCCTATGGCCATTTATTGTTTCAATTACTCGTTGTGTGCCTTCAGTCTTCTTGTGCTGAACATCGTGGTTGCGTCGTGTTGGTTGTCGAGTGGCGACGTAGAGTCAAGTGTGTTTGTTACTTCTACACGTGCGCACACACCTTAAAAAAAAAAAAAAATTGCACCTGTTCTCAGAGTTGTTGTCGTAACGAGGAGGTCGTTACAAATTGTTCCCATATTTCTTTAGACAACTTTGCAAGATCAACATGATGTAACTATGAGTTGGAAACAAAAATTCCTATAATGGACATAACTTTTCCATCTCTATTATTCCACTCAACCAATTTTTTGGCATCTATAGTAAGCATTGCTTCTGTGCCTTTCACTATACACCATAACTTTTATTCATCCACTGCATTTGTATTTCTAGCTTCCATGTATGGAAATTTAGGCCACTAAATTTTTCTAAAGTTGTGAACTATATCTATCTAAAATTCTCAAAAACTAGACATAAAATACCTTGTAAGACTTGGCATTTGGTTTAGATGCTTGTATATTGTTGCTATTGTTCCCTAAATCAATTTGCATAGAATTTAATTCAGACCAAATTTTGAAGAGCTGCATGACCTGTGTATCTTATCAGATTGGAAATTTCATTTCACCCTATGGTAGCCACACTTCTACTCAACAATGGTTTCATCTATTTGCACTGATCTAATCTGTTGCTAATTGAACAAATGTACATCTGAAAATGAGAATTGTTTCTCTATAGCTAATGGCTCACTCTATTTCATGATGTCCCTGACTCATATATCGATCCTAGCAAAGAGATTAGGATTCTCGCTCTGATACCAAGAAAGAAAAGAGAGTATGCAACAAAATTTATTACACATGAATACCACAAGATACTCTTATATTATGAAATCACACTATTACAATATTTATAAACCTATTATATATAGTTTTTAGTTTGTTATTTAGATCTAACTGTTTCCTAAATTACATGGCGTGGTTGAGAGAATCTCTCAACACACAATAACCAAATTTGATCACTTATAGATTATGATATTCTTATATTAATGAAATCATTAATTTCAACATAGTTACCATCCATGGATCATGGGAAAGTACTCTTAAGGGTTTCCTCAGAATATATATATATATATATATATATATATATATATATATATATATATATATATATATTCTTGATATAGAGTCGGCATGTGTATTTGAAAAGTATTAGTAACAAAAACATTATATATGAACTATAAATAAAAATTTTCAATATCGAACATAAATAAAATAATTTTATATCAACTTTATCTATATTGAAAGAAAAATTAATTTAAAGTAACAAAAAAAAATATTTAGTCAATAAGTGCTCTACTTCTTAATGAGGGAGATGTGTAATTCCTTCAATACTTAATATAAAGTTATTAGGTGAGGTTCATTAGCTTTAATTAGAATGGTTGAGAGAAATAATTATTCTACTGCCCATCCATATTTAATTTATGTAACTAACATGCTAAACTCAAAACATATACCATTTTCTAAATTTAAAAAAAATTAAAATATTCCAATAATTTTTTTTTTTTTAAATTAGTCATGTGATTCCTCTCAACATCTAAAATTAAAATGAATTTCCTCTCAACATCTAAAATTAAAATGAATCTACACTTTATAGTAATATCAATAAAAATGACAAAAACAAGAATCGCTCTACTCATCCGTATTTAAAAATCATCCGAATATAAGGTGTAGATAGAAATGTATCCAATTTACATTTTGATAGGCGTCATTTAGATATTCTATTCCATTTTTTCTAAAGCCCGCCACACAAAGGCATTACAATTTTTTGGCATGATTGGAGATACCGAAAATAGAGGATTCCATATCCACCCAAATTTCAATGCAAATGTCAATCAAATGATGATATAATTCGATGTAAGAAGATATCTTTCGAATGTGCCAAAGGTGATATATCTGACACTCTCTTTCCATATCCGCTTGATTGTTGCACTCTAAACTTTAATACAAATTACAGATTTCCTCTCTTTACTTTTTGGTTCATCTAGTTTTTCTGTACTTAGCATTATCTTTGATATTTTTCCACCATAAAATATGCACTTAATTCTTAAGTTATCACTTTCTTATTTTATTAATTATTTTTATATATCAGTTTTAAATAATAATTTAATTTAATTATGATTTATAATTAAAGAATTAATTTTAAACAATTAATTGTATTGAGAGGTGTTTTAAAATCGAGTATAAGAGAGATCTTCACATTAAAATAATAATAAAAAATACAAAATAAATAAAATAATAAAATAATAAAAATTTATGTAGGGTCCATATATATATATATATATATATATATATATATATATATATATAACATAACATCTTAAAAATTTATGTATGTCTTCTCAATTAGATCATTTAGATAGAAATTTCACATTGAGAATGTCTATAGAAATTTGTTATTTTGAACCTATTAATTTTACTTTTTATAAGAAAAACAATCTAGATAGAAACTCTACCTATGATAATTTAGAACAAGACCCTTTTATATTGAGAAATGAAGGTAATATAGTGTTGCTAGGAGACTTTAATGCTAGGACTGCAACTAACCAAGCGACTCTTTTAAGCAATGACTCCAACCATAATCATTTATGGCTAGATGATGACCTTGTTTTAGTTAATAGCTAAAAAAGAAGATCTGAAGACCTAACTAAGAATTTGTTTGGTACTAAGTTAGTCAAACTTTGTAGCTCTCAAGACCTCATAATTTGTAACTGTAGAGACCCAGCTTAATTAAATACAAAATTTAATACAATTAAGATATAATTGCCTTCTCATACGTAAATTATTCATTCACATCATAAGCATAAATATTCTGCATAAATTAAAAATCTATCTACAGCATGAAAATAACTCAACAATTCACAATAAAATACCTTCTTCTTATGCTAATTCCCGTCGATATGGCTGTCTATTCCCTGCTGCCTTACCTAGCCTGATGCACTGACCAACTCTGCCCAAACCGACTAATCTCCCAGCCAGCTAGGAGCAGCCTGTCTGGCTCCCTAGCTCCAGGAAATCGAAAGGAATCCTGGCCCCCATGCCAAAAACCCCTAGCGACCCGGTGCCCCCTGCAATGATACTCAAAGACTGCAGAACTCCACCACGGAACCAGAAAATCCAAGAAAAGAAACCAAAACTCTCGTCTCCCCTACAAAATACTTCCCTCCCCCAAAATGATGATCCTCCCCTCGTAAGACTCCTCCCATCATATCCCCCTTTCACCGACTCTCTTCCCCCTCATTAATTTCCTTATCCCTCCTTTATTACCTTATCCCTTTATTTATTATCCTATCCCCTTATTTATTATCTTATCCCCTCCATTTAATGTCGTATCCCCTCCCGCATACGTAAAGAAATTAATTAAATAAATTAAAATTATTAAGCCACTTAATTTATTACCCATGTCATTGAATGTGATATGTAATTAATTAATTAATTAATTAATCAATCAATCAAAAGTTATAAACAATTAATTAATAAATAAATATTTAATTAATATCATTAATGCTAATCATTGTTTAATTAAAACCATATTAGTACAATTATTTATCTAATTAATTGTTACATAATAATCCCTAAGCATATATTCAACTAGGATTGTTACATACACCCACCCTTCAGGAAACTTCGTCCCGAAGTTAAGGTATCTCATGGTACAAAGGAAAAGAATCATGGTTCACACATTCATAACAAAAAAATCGACACTATGAGTAAGTAAGCCAAGAAAATTCATACATACTAGTGTACCTGTACAAGAAATGCATGTGTAGCTAGTACATACAAGTCTCATGCATGTACTAATAATCAATAACTATCATCCTTTAGTAATTTAGGTATGCATCCAATCCAATCAACAAGACTAGTCTTTTATAACATACAATAAACCAATCAAATGTTTGAGAAATCCTTTAATTACAATTATCCGGTTCAACAATTTTATTTAGACAACTGTGGTTTAGTTACGTAATTATGAATATTCATATATACACATTTTCTTTTTAGAAGGGAAAACATTAAATTCCACCATAAGACAAATCTCCATATTTTCTCAACTATTTCTACTCATCCTTCCTCCGTAACTTACTTCTATCTCCATTCCTATCCTTCCTCTGCTAGACTATCTTGGAGCGTCAACTATATTGACCTAACTCCAAATAGAACCCGTAAGAGGAAGTGTCAATATCTCGACCAAGCTTCCCTAGCAGGCAACTGACGATCATCATCACATGTCTTGGGGAGCGTGAGATAACACCGTCCTCCCATGACTTCAGGTTTCAGAGGATACATGGTGGGAAATGCCTCCACCCCTCTAATCATAACTAGGGTCCACACCCTACAATGGAATATACAGTGGCACCATGTTGCTGGGGGTTTTGTCATCGTTTATTCGGTTTTGGGCAGTCTCATCACCTGAAATCTTGCACTAGTCCACATATCATAGCAATGCATCCAACCAATATAATTTCACATACAAATATTCATACCATAATGTTTCTTGTCTAGTGGTCATGATATCCACTTTCATCATCATTACGTTGTCTATTTCGTAGCCCATAACCTGTAGATTAGTCTGTAACACAAACTCATACATTTCTATGCATTATCATCATGTAATTGCATACAATCATCATTTCTATTTGGCATCCTTGTATCAACAACTTAACATCAAAGTTTTCCAGTTAGAAATAGATCTCATAATATCCCATAATTCAATTTTGACACCCATTCATAAGATTATCATTTACCAAAATAGATTGCATCATATCCAACATCATTCTAACAACATTTAAACATTCATTAAACTCACATTCTCACAATATGTCGCATCATATGCATCATCATCAATAACATTTAAACATTCGTAAAATTTGCATTCACATAGTATATCGCATTACATACATCATCATCAATAACATTTAAACATTCATAAAATCTCATATATTTTAAAGTTTAAGTGTATCACTTAATAGTTTCACTGTGGCTAGAAAAATAAAGTATACAGGCCTCATGTAATCTTGGTTGTCTAAGTCAAAAGGTGGTGTTACACACACCCCACCATCGAGAAACATATTCTTGAGGTGGTAACAAAAGTGAGGGATAGTCTCGTCGTAATGCCTTGACATCTTCCCAAGTAGCAGATCCTGGAAAATACTTGTCCCATTGGACCTTAACTTGGTCTACCATATGGTTCTTGAGTTGTCAGACTCTACAGTCCAATATGCGTAACGGTTCTACCATGAGGGTTCCCACGTCCGATACCTACAATTCCTTCCAATTTAGTTTATGGGATTCATCAGCAACATAATGAAAAACATTATGAGTTTTATGCAAGTGGGGTGGCAGTACGAGACGATAGGCAATGGGTCCAATTTTCTCTTGGATTCTGAATAGTCCTATAAATCAAGGTGACAACTTTGTCCCTTTCCTGAACCATATGGTACTCTTATTAGGCCTGATACGAATGAAAACTTGGTCTCCCACATCATAACTTTGGTTGGTCCTGTGTGCATCCGCATAACTTTTCTGCCTATCTTGTGCTTCCTTTAGTCTCTGCCTAATCTGAAACACATGTTCCTCCATCTCTTGAATCAATTCTGGCCCAACTGTTACTCAATCTTCTAGTCTATCCCAACTCAATGGTGTTCTGGATGGCCTTCCATACAAAGCTTCGTAGCGTGGCATTTAGATGGAGCTATGAAAACTGTTATTGTAGGCAAACTATACCAAAGGTAGGTACTTCTCCCACTGGGTTTGATTGTCCATGACATACATCATGAGCATGTCTTCCATGACTTGATTTATACTCTCCATTTTCCCATCTGTTTCAGGATGACAAGCTATGCTTAAGTTCAACTGAGTCCCTGACGCTGACTACAAACATGTCCAAAACCTAGAAGTGAATCTGGAATCCCTATTTGAAATGATCTTCTTAGGTATCTCGTGCAAACGAATAACCTCATTTACAAACACACGTGCCACATCAGTGACATCGTAAGTGTCTCTAACCGGAATAAAATGATCACTCTTGGTTAACTTATCCACTATCACAAGAATGGCATTGTGTCTATGAGATGTGAGCGGCAACCCCACAACAAAATCCATAGTAATGACTTCCCATTTGGACATAGGAACATCATGTGGTTGTAGGAGGCCTGCTAGGTGGTGGTGGTCGGCTTTCACTTGTTGACACTCTAGGCACTTGGCGATGAAATGGACTACATCGCACTTCATGCCTACCCAAAAGAAGAGCTTCCTCATGTCTGCATACATCTTCTTCACACCCAGATGTGCACAATAAAGTTCTCTATGGGATTCCTTCAGTATGATGCTTCGAATATCCCCATTCTTAGGGATGTACATCCTTCCTCGATATCTCAATAGTCCCTTTGCTTCCAAACTATATCCTTCATACTTTGGATCTAACTACCTCCCGCTCTGGAGGTTGGAAGTAACCTTCAAATACCAACTGTCTCCTTGGAGTTGTGTCAACACATGTTCCCTCAGATTGACCTTTAAGGGTACCAAGGAGAGGATACGTGGTCTCCTACTCAAGGCATCTGCGACTACATTTTCCTTTTCCCTTGATGTACGAAATACCAAAATCGTACTCACTCCATCGCCTTTTCCTGGCATTAAAATTTCTTTAAGTGAAGAGATGTTTTAAACTTTGATGGTCCATTTTGAGCTCAAAGTTTCGCCCCACAAGATAGTGCCTCCAAAGTTTTAGAGATAGCATTACAACTGCCAACTCTAAATCATGAGTCATGTATAGCTCTTCATGTTTCTTCAACTTCCTTGACGCATAAGCTATCACTCCTCCATCCTGCATTAGCATGGCCCCCAACCCTTGCTTCGAGACATCCGTGCAGATGGTGAAGTCCTTTTCCATATCCAACACTCGTATAATTGGTGCACTAGTTAGTAACCTCTTAAGCTCGATGAAAGCACTATCACATTATTTTGTCCATTCATACCTGACCCCCTTGCGTTGCAAAGTGGTGATGGGTTTCACTATTTTGGAGAATCCCTCCACAAATATCCGATAATAACTTGCTAGTCCCATGAAGCTTCTCACCTCATGGGCATTTTTCGGCATTTTCCACTCCATAATGGCCTTTACCTTTTCTGGGTCTACAGAGATTCCTTCACCGGAAATGATATGACCTAAATAGTGGATCTCTTTCTGAAAGAAGCAACACTTCGACAACTTCCCATATAATTTGTTCTCTCTAAGGAAAGACAACACTACGCGTAAGTGTTCCTCATGTTCTCTTTTGTTTTTGGAATAGATGAGGATGTCATCTAGAAAGACTTGTACAAAAAGGTCTAAGTACTTCCAAAATATGCCGTTCATGAGGCTCATGAATACTGATGGCGCATTGGTCAATCCGAAAGGTACTACGACAAACACGTAATGTCCAAACTGAGTTCAAAAGGCAGTTTTTGGTATATCGCCTTCCTTAATCCTTAAATGATGATACCCTGATTGCAAATCGATCTTTGAGAATACCGTTGTTCCTTTCATCTGATCAAAGAGGTCATCTATTCGCGGAATCGGGTACCTATTTTTTTCATTGTAGCATGGTTCAGGTCCTTGTAGTCTATACACAGTCGTAAGGATCCATCCTTCTTCTTTACAAAAATTATTGGTGCACCCCAGGGTGAAACACTGGGCCTTATTAGCCCTAAGTCCAGTAACTCTTTCAACTGCATTTGTAATTCACAAAGTTCCGGCACTGTCATCCGATACAGAGTCTTGGAGATTGGTTTTGCACTAGGTTTTAGCTCAATAGTAAAATCAAGCTCCCTCTCAGGAGGTAACCCTTATGACTCGTTCGGAAAAACATCCTTAAATTCTGACAGTACCAAGTGCTGATCCAATGAGGGTGCCTTCCTTTAGTTCATTGTTTCCACTACATATAATTGACACCCTTGTCTCAAGCATCGCTTAACCTTCATAGTTGATATAAAGCGTAATGACACTTTTCTCCATACACCCTGGATCTCTATTGGCCTTCCCTCATCGTCGACACAAAGCACCCTCTTTGCGAAACAATCTACTAAGGCTTGGTGAGCTGCTAACCAATCCATTCCAATTATTAGGTCATACACCCCGAGAGAAATGACGTATAACTTCAACCTAGTAGTACACACTCCCAGGTCTACTATACAATTATCAACACTAGGTCCTACCACTTGTTTTCCCCAAAAGCCATCTCGACTTGTTTAAAGTCATCGTGCTCGTAGGTTGCCAACCCACTCTTTTATAATGCAAATGGTGAAATGAAACTATCTGTAGCACCAGAATCAAATAAAATCTTAACGTTGATATGATTTAGCGTACCTGATGACTCCACCACTGTGGATTGATGTTCGGCCTGGCGATTATTAACAACTGCATAAATCTGGTGGCTACTACTTGCTCTCCCCATCGGTGCCTTTCCTTCTCTATGCACGAACCCTAATTGTAACTCTGGGCAGTCACGTTGGTAATGGGGTCCTCCGCACCCCAACAGGTAACACGAGATTGAACCTGCGCACTGTTCTGTGACTATCTCTGAAATGAGTTCCTTCCCCTGGAACCCCTACCCCTACTAGTTGTTCCCTGAGATGGTCATGGACCTGTCTGGGTTGTTGGCGATGAACGAGATGCTTCACTCGCTGCCATTGAAATCCTTGTAGCTATTGTCCTTGGCGCAACTCTATTACCATATGGAGGTGGCCTTGAGCCCCCTCCCCTGGGAAATGTCCTCGGTGGCTGCAGGTGCGAGTATTTAAGGATTGTAGAGTGGCTTTCAAGCATTGGATCTTAGAGCTTGGTTTTGACTGGTGGAATGGAATGAAAGGGCTCCACGATTGGCTCGATGAATTGTGTGTAAGGTCTTGTGAGCCTGACGCTTGGATAATCAGAGCTTATACTTCGGAATACACTTTTTTACCATTAATCTAATTAAGTATAAGAATTTATTTGTAAAGACTCATGAGGGCGCATTGGCGTTAGTGTTCTTCTTAAGACACTTTGCTTGGTATGGGTCTTGGGTTCAAAACCCATCGACCTCTAAAATTTATACTTAACCCTATATTATTAAATTATTTAAATTAAATTAAAACTCATAATTATATATATATATATATATATATATATATATATTAAATTATTTAAATTTACAGAAGCGTATTAATACTTTTAAATAAATTAATAAAACTAAAAAAATTAATATCACAAAAAAGTAATAATATAATTATTCAAAAAAAGTCTTATTCGGTGAGAGTTTAATGTGCTATGTGGCATTCACTAGCATCCTTTAAGGTCGGGCTTCTTGAATGAGGACCACGTGCCCAACCTCTGACTCTCAAAACCAAAATCCTAAGTTGTTCCTTAACCCTAATGCTCCTTCACTTCCGCCTCTTTCCTCTATCGCCTCTCCACTCTGCTCTGTTCCTCTGCTCTTGTCACTGGTGTTGGTCTAGTGGCGGCTTGTGATTTTTTTTGTTTGTAAAAGGTTTTAGGGTAATAGGTCCTGTATTAGCCTGCGGTTCCCTATTTTTTTGTTCTCTTGGTCCTTTGTCTCGGTGCTTGTTGTTTGTGGCCGAGTTCCTAGGATTTCTGCCCTGTAATTTTAAATTGGCAAGGCCAACATTACATAAAAGGTCTAGTGTTGTGGATTGGTCATTTGGCTGGCCATATCAGATGCCCTATGCCCCTGGTTGTGAGTTTCTATCTATCAATATAATTAAAGTGGTTGTTGAGTAGTATCTTCTGGCATTAGATTGATAGATTTGTTTTATGGGTTTTTTTTTGTCTTGTTTTTGTTTATTTTCTGTAGTGTAGTGTACGGGATCAATGATGGCTATTTGTCTTAACCCCACTGAAACAGGGGCTGGCCGAAGTTGTTGTTGTTAAACCATCATCCCCGTGAAGTTGGAGGATCCTTTTTGGTAAATCCCGAATGATCGTCTGGTGTTTACCGGAGAGGTGATAGCTTGGTGTAGATGTGGGTTTTGATGAAAACGGGTGATGATGTACTTCTTCTATGCAGAAAAACCTAGCCATGTCTGAGATCTGTCTCGGTTGTACAGAAACGCCTCCACCAGCCTGCCCTTTGTTCCTATAACCATTGCTCAAATTCTAAATTTGGATCTTCAAAGTCGATGGATGTATCATTATGTGTATATGCATCATTCCCTGGCACCATGCGTTCAACTAATTTTCACTCCACCATTGGTACACGAAACCTAATTCGTACTTGCATGTATCATAGTTTCTAGGGAAAACACTAATTCGCGGAACCCTAATTTTGTCTATTGTCTGACAGGAATCACGCCAGTCGACTGGTCACCCGTCGTCTGCATAACCTCCTCGTACTGGTGGTACGCTCACCTTCCATAGTGGCCTTCTTCATAGTGTATACACTCACATTCTTGATAGTCGTATTCGAATTGTTTGCTTGGCATACTCTTGGCTTACTGAATCAGACAGAATAAAGAAAATAAGATATTTATCCATTTCCCAAATGAAGTCATCTGAACTTCTCGAGTTTGATTCCAAGTGACTTTGTTTTATTAGTATCGCGGCTGTTTGTAAGAGTTCACATATTCTTGAGCGTAAGGGTTGTCCTCAGATAGTTGTTCCCATTGTTCTGTCCAGTTCCAAGTGTAACTAGAGAAAATTACAGAAGAAATATTTAGTTCGGGCTCATTATCACATGAATTTTCCAGGTATATCCCCTCAGTTTTATGGCAATTGATGTGTATACTTAATTAATCTCTTCCTCAGTGAAATTTACCTCAATAAATAGGTTGGTTTACTGGATTAGAAATCTGATTTTGCCAGAAAAATCTGAAAAGACGACTTAAGAGTCTGCTTCAGGGTTCTTTTATGTGAAATTTAGTTGTATTATGTTGGGGGATTATTAAGTTAAGAAAGTATTCTTTGTTAAAGAAAGTATTTTTCCATTCAGCTTCAGTGCATGTTTAGGTGATTTTAATTTTCAAATTTTGGACATGTAATCTTTAATAAGAACATGCAATCCTGCAATGATAGATACATTGTTCTTTCCCGTGCAATGATAGATATGTTAGTCATTTTCATGTGGCCACTCTAATTAAACTAGAGTGGGTAAATTTTACTGGTTTCATGCTCTCGCTGTTATAATATAATCAGTATGGGAGCTCATGCACATGGAGGAAGCATTTGGAGAAAGGAAGCATTTGGAAGATGATCCGGAATAGTTTAGTTTCTCCCTTTTATTATATCATATTTTGATTATTTACGGTTGTTTTTGAATATATTGAATTTGTATATTGTTAATAATGATTTCTTTCACTCTATGTGGTGATTATCAGTTAGCTATTGATTATGTTTATGGAGTTGTATATTTACCAATTCTGAACAACATAATGGTGGCTTTTGGTTTCTCTCCCGTGTATTTAAATCTAGTTAGCCGAATTTATTTAGTACCATTTTACAAGTTTCTCCTCATTTTACAATTTATGTTCCTCTTAAAGGTTACAACACATTCCGTGTTATATATTCCATTCCAACATACATACTTGGATCAATTTCTTTCTTATATTTTTTTTTGTTCCAATTGTCTGGTAACCATTGTACCTATTAAACAGTGGAATTTTCATATAATTATTCTCAAGATTAAATTCTCTATTGTTAGCAGGTTTTCAAAGGGGAAAAAAATAGACCAGGTGCCTTTTGATTCATGTGTCTGATATTTACTTTTGGGTATTTCTTTGAAGGTTAGTGGAGGCTGGAGCTAGATCTTGGAGCTTGGCCCTCAGGCCCAAATTTCAAACAACCTGGCTCTGATACCATGTGTAGATACCCAGTTTAATTAAATACAAAATTTAATACAATTAAGATATAATTTCCTTCTCATACGTAAATTATTCATTGACATCATAAGCATAAATATTCTTCATAAATTAAAAATATATCTACAGCATGAAAATAACTCAACAATTCACAATAAAATACCTGCTTTTGATGCTAATTCCTGTCAATATGGATGTCCCTTCCCTGCTTCCTTGCTGTTGCCTTACCTAGCCTGATGCACTGACCAACTCTGCCAGAACCGACTAACCTCCCAGCCAACTAGGAGCAGCCTGTCTGGCTCCCTAGCTCCAGGAAACTGAAAGGAATCCTGACCCCCGTGCCCAAAACCCCTAGCAACCCAGTGCTCCCTGCAATGATACTCAAAGACCGCAGAACTCCACCATGGAACTAGAAAATCCAATAAAAGAAACAAGAACTCTCATCTCCCCTCCAAAATGCTTCCCTCCCCCAAAATGATGATCCTCCCCCCGTAAGACTCCTCCCGTCATATCCCCCTTTCACCGACTCTCTTCCCCCTCGTTAATTTCCTCATCCCTCCTTTATTACCTTATCCCTTTATTTATTATCCTATCCCCTTATTTATTATCTTATCCCCTCCATTTAATGTCTTATCCCCTCCCGCATACGTAAAGCAATTAATTAAATAAATTAAAATTATTAAGCCCCTTAATTTATTACCCATGTCATTGAATGTGATATGTAATTAATTAATTAATCAAAAGTTATAAAAAATTAATTAATAAATAAATATTTAATTAATATCATTAATGCTAATCATTGTTTAATTAAAACCATATTAGAACAATTATTTATCTAATTAATTTTTACTTAATAATCCCTAAGCATATATTCAACTAGGATTGTTACATACACCCACCCTTCAAGAAACTTCATCCTGAAGTTAAGGTATCTCATGGTACAAAGGAAAAGAAACATGGTTCACAAATTCATAACAAAAAAATTGACACTATGAGTAAGTAAGCCAAGAAAACTCAAACATACTAGTGTACCTGTACAAGAAATGCATCTGTAGCTAGTACATACAAATCTCATGCATGTACTAATAATCAATAACTATCATCCTTTAGTAATTTAGTTATGCATCCAATCCAATCAACAAGACTAGTCTTTTATAAAAGACAACAACCAATCAAATGTTTGAGAAATCCTTTAATTACAAATATCCGGTTCAACAATTTTATTTAGACAACTGTGGTTTAGTTATGTAATTATGAAAATTCATAAATACATGGTTAATTGCTATCATTTGTATATTATTTTTTTCAATCTTTGAGAGCCTATTATCCCAAAAGTTCTTCTTGGACCATATGATGAACATATTTTATTGAAACTATATGAAAAGGAAGTTTACTCTTTGGTTTTTGTCCTGTGTAGACTTTGTAGTGTTTTTTCATTATCTTCTCATGTAATTTCTCGATGTGAAATGTTATCTATGTCGAATAAGATTTAGTCAGTTCTACACATAATATTTTATATCGTGTTTGTTTTTTATGTTGTTCATTATCATTTGGTTTAGTTTATATTTGTGACTGATCATCTATTCAAGTATTTTGAGTTTACATATGATGCTAGATAGATGGTAACACCATTGCTGAGAATTGGAATTTCTTTCATTTTCAGTTATTGGACATTTCAAGGTCACAAGATATATAATTATTTTCCTTTCTGTCATTATAAACTCGCTTCGGAATATGAAACACTTCCTTGAATTTCTTAAGGAAGTATTATGCTTGCTTTTGTCATAGGTTTACACTTGACACAGGTTAAGTGGAGCTCATACAAATACAGAGAGATTAATTTATCTTAGTATTGCTGATCAGTGAGAGGTTAGTAGGTGCATTTCCTTATTTTATTTAGATTTCTTTATATATGAATGACACGAAGATTGGATTAATTAACTTTGACTGTTTATGTGTAATTGTTTCAATTGTATTTTCTTAGTATTTATTAGTTTAAAATATTTAAACATTAAAAAAAAACAAAAATATTTATGTTCTTACTTTATCTTATTTTGAAACATTATTATGAACATTCATTGTTTCAAGATTTCAAGTAAACCTTGTAAGTCGTATATAGATTGTTTATAATCGTTTGTATATTGCATTTATTTTTAATACACATTAGTAAGTAATATATCATTTGTTAGAATCATAGCTTTAGATTAGTTTATTTATTTTACTATTTTTAGGACTTTAGCTAGCTAATAGAGCCATTAACCCTGTCAGGTTAGATCATACCAAACGTCTTGGGTTAATTAGACAACCCTGGTCCAGATCTAACCTTTCTGTTGACAGTGTGTTATTTACGTCCATCAATCAATGGTGCTAGAAGGAGGTCAGAGGTAAATTTAATGATTAAGTTTTTTACCTCTGAGCCTGTCATAATTCTAGATTTATAAACTTTTCTTCCTTTTTTTCATCTTGAAATGCACTAGAAGGAAATCCAGAATGACAAGATGGCCTTGCATGAGTATTTTTTTTGAATTTATTTAATTCCCCATGGCTCCCCAAATCACTGTGTTGGAACATGCTTTCCACTTCCCATTACCTGATATTCCCAACAAGACAGTCACTCGCTTGTCGAAACTCACCTTTGATAGTGGGGGGAATGTATAAACTAAAGACCATATTAACAAGTTTTGGTGTAAATGCATCAAGCATGATATTTCTGATTTAAAGGTTTTATGCAGATTGTTTTTTTTTTACTTTTAGGGTTCAAATTAAACATTGGTTTGAGTTTTTTCCCGCATATCACATAATTTATTGGTTTCAATTTGTAGATGAATTTTTAGATGCTTTTGAAAACTATGAGTACAATCAATTATGTGAAGAATTGTTGATACTAAGAGGGGGGTGAATTAGTATCAAGTACAATTTAAAACCTTTTTCAACTTATAATTAAACCATTCAATTATATTCAATGATAAATGAACAATAGTATAAGATTTACACCAATACACCACAATATACCATGCACAATATATGAGAAATAATCAATACTTTTTGTTCAAGGGAAGTAATGACTTCCAAAGGTAGCTACAGCTTCCAAATGTAAAGGGAGTGATAAAACTCCAAAAGGAAGATACAATCCTCCAATAT
>ML793913.1:104753-125440 GCA_009831015.1 Picea engelmannii
GAGAATGATGTATACTATCCATCCATGGGTGTTGTATCTTCATTTTCATTTTCCTTCATGTCCAAATAACTTCATCAATATTCTGGTCCAAAACCCATGACTAGGGTTGACATCAATGACAACAACCAATCTTCCAACAAGAATTTCATACTTTACTAATCAATGAAAATTCATCTCCAAAATACTTTTCAACAAGAATCCATCATGTTCTCTGTAAATTTAATCTTGATGACATGTCATTAGTACTAAATCTCCTCTATGATGCTTGCATTCCTTTCATCCATTCATATTCAGTCGCAAATGATGAATCAATTACAAATCCTATCACTCAATTGCGAGAAGAATTTTGTTTACAGGATGAGAGGAATCCATCCGAAAATTTTCAATAAGCAAAGGAGGTAGAAGCTATTGAAAAGGTTCTTACTGACAATCAAACTAGTTTTTCCTCTGAAACATTGTATATTCAGTCCTCAACCATTGTGGAAGAAGATTTGATCTTGGGTTAAGATGAATGTCCATATTCTTCTAACTCTTTCTCTAATAAGTACTTAAATTCAGTTATTAAAGAACACTTAGGTCACGAAAACGATCTTAATAATTATAACATTCCAATGAAACTGATTAGAGATGTAGATCTGCAATTGGAAGAAGAAACCTTAAACCCTCATCTACAAATCATACCTTATCCACAGGAAATGTTAGATGTTTGTCATGAAAGTTTTGAATTATCTATCATACAAGAGACAAATTTAGATGATGATATTATGTTGAAGAATTTATCATCAAAATAGAGTGAAAGTTTTAAGGAAAGTGAATAAGAATGTCTTCATCAGAATACCATTGCTAAATATTGATGTAGACCCCCTACCTCACCCTTCGGCAGGTTCCACGACCTCTCGGTCACTAGATCGTTCCTTCCTACTAAGCCGAAATAACTCTCTAGTTCCTGTTGGAACCCTTCTAACAGATCCATAGGTCCCTTTTTCCCTAATGCTAACTTTGAGAAGCCATGTGTGCATGCCACCTTTTCAGCACCCTTCTCCTTTTCAAGCCAACCGATACCTCTACATTGACTCCTTTTCTCTCTCATGACCTCGGGTTGTGACCCAAGGCTCCAGACTATGCACCTTTCACATTTTGAAAGTTTGAGACTCCTACATGCGAACTCTCCTCGGCTCCCTGTCTTTTGAAATGTTGAAACCCGAAAAGGGCCTAACGTCTCCTCCTTTAAGCCTTCTCCACACGACCCTGTCTTGTGGCCTAGGGCTACTCCTCCGAGTGCTTCGGCTTTTGCGATTCGAGGAATCGCAATGTAGTGCTCCTCCTTTCCCTTTCAAATCCACGAGACCTGGAGAACCGATACCTCTCGATTCTACAGTCTATATTTGTCACATGATCAATGACCCATATCAAATCTCAATGATATCCTTTTCAGGATTTTTCAGAGTCTTCACCTCCCAACTCCCAGTGACTTCCAGATCTCTGGCACGCATCCTCGAAAATGGACGATTATGATACTTTCGCAAAATCCCCTTTCATGATTTTGGCCCGTTCTTCTCCTTCCTTTCATCGGTGCTAAAATGCCGACCAACAACCACGTATCCCCTCTGATGGATGGTTGTAACTCTTAATCACGATCAACGGTCATGATATGTTTGGAATGACCAATGATCATGATCAAATCCTAACATTCTTCCTTTTGACAATTTGGGAGAGTCTTCACTCTCGTCTCTCAGTAAACAAATCCTCGATGGCTTCTAAATCTTTTCCATGTGTTGCTCCCGATCCATCGGTCGGAATGATTCCAGGATTTCGGTGATCACGAATCCTCGTTTCTCACCACCCTTATGAACCTGAATTCTGAAATCCCAATGGTTTCTGGATCTTCACCACGTGTCTTATAACGATGGACGATTCTGATGCTTTTGGGACTCTGATGAGTCCATTCCACTTTTCATAAAAAAAGTTAAAACTCATACACCTTCCTCTAGATCCGATGGCTATCAGTCCTCTGTACTAGATTTGATGATCTGCGATGCTCCTCCTATTGATATTTTCCTTCTCTCAGACTTAGAAGGTTTTCTAAGTGTCGAAGACCTCAACCTTCAATTCTTCCCTGTTGAAGATATGTACTAAAAAGTAATATCCTTCCTAAGATTCATCCTCTTTGATGATTCAATCTCTTACGCAAACCTTGCATTTGAAGATCTCGAATAACTCAGATTCAAGGAATTTTCTTGAAAATAAAATATGTTACACTTGCCTGGCGTTCTCTTAGGTTATTCCTTTGAAAATTGGCTTCTTCTAGCCTCTATGCATTCGTTGCACTTGGATCCTCCAGTTCCCTATGTTCTCTCTCTAAACCCTTCTCTCTGAGTCATTATAAGACCCAGTCAATGCACACCTTGCATTTGTGAATGCACATCATGCATACATGGTTCGGAAGAGAAACGATTGGAACTGATCCACTTTCGTTACAGGTTCATAAAATCGTCTTCTCAAACTCTCATACAGGAATGAGAATGAAACAAATACCACATACAAAATGAAATATTCATGCAATCACATTCAGATGAACACAGTCCATTTTGGGACAACTTTCATCTGTTCTATTCATTCATAAAAACAAAAAATGCACATGGTGTTCCTTTGCTCTATTCTACTTTGGTTCTACTACAATCCTTTCATACTCTATTATGTAGATATATCTATTACAAATTGAAAATCAAAATATCTAAGTATTGGCTCTGTGAGCTCTCTCGTCCTGTTCTTAAATCTATCATTTCAAACTTAAAATTGTTACCTATTGTGTCCCATTACAATAACTGCTAATTACTATCAGACAGAGTCAACACTCGATGTCTGTGATTTCTTACAGTCCTTAGAGACTTTTCAAACAAGTTACAATATTCAAATTGCTCAACAAAATATCTCAACAACCCAATTAAATTCTGAGTTAATGCCCAATTTGAATTTCAGGCATTGCTAAAATATCTTTTGATTGCCTCCATGCGTGCATTGTCGACCTTGAAGGTGATGCTCCTGCATCATAATCCCCTGGTTAAAAAAAATTATGGACTCCTGTCCATGATCTCCTGCACTGTCTTTCCATGCTTCAAAATATCAAGTTCTATGACCCAACTTGCATCTTCCATTGGGTGATCTTTAAATTTCACAAGATGCTCAGGATATGTCTTTCTTCTGGTTTTCTTTCCATCTTTCTTCTCAATAATTATGTCCATCTGAGGTTTCTCTGTTGTGGGTAATTGCACTTCCCACTGAATTTCTTTCTGATCATCTGATTCTCCTGCTTCATCTATCTTGTAAGGATATAAGTCTGTAACATTGAATATCAACGATATCCCAACATTTTTTGGCAACTCAATCTCATAAGCATTGGTTGCGAATTTTCTGAGAATCCTGCATGGTCCAATCTTTTTCATCTTTAGCTTATTGTACATTCCACTTGGGAATCTCTCTTTTCTCAAGTGAACTAAAACCTCATCTCCAATTTCGAATTGAACTTCTCTTATCTTTTGATCAACTCTACTCTTGTATTTCTGGCTGTTGTTCTGTAGCTGCTCTCTGACTCTGTCATGAAGTTTCTTCATTTCTGTTGCAAAATCTTCTGCTCCAGCACTTTTGAACTCATCTTGATTCAAATTTCTCAATTACATAATCCCCCTTGGATATATACCATACACAATTTCAAATGGACTTCTTCCTGTGCTCTTGTTCACTGAATTGTTGAATGCAAATTCTGCTTGTGCCAGAATTTGATCCCATTGTCTACCTTGCTCAGTGACTAAACTTCTTAGTAAGTTTTTGACACTCATGTTCACTACTTCAGTTTGTCCATCTATCTGAGGGTGATATGTTTAACTAAACTATAATCTAGTTCCCATCCTCTTCCATAGAGTTCTCTAAAAGTGTCCTACAAATTTGGTGTCTTTGTCTGAAACTATGCTCCTTGAGAATCCATGTAGTCTTACTACTTCTCTGAAAAATAGATTGGCGATGTGTGTGGCATCGCTTGTCTTCTGGCATGGTATGAAATGTTTCATTTTTGAGAATTTTTCCACCATAACAAATATGGAATCACTCCCTTTCTAATTTCTAGGAAATCCCAAAACAAAATCCATGTTGATTGCATCCCACGGCCTCTCTGGAATTGGTAATGCTTGATACAAACCAGCATTCTTTTGTCTTCCTTTTTCATACTGACAAATTCTGCATTTGTTCACAAATTTCTTCACTTCTTCTCTCATTCTCGGCTAATAATATGAATTATTCAATTGTGCAAATGCCTTTTCGTGAAAAAGGTGTCTAGTTAAACCTCCACTGTGTTTTTCTTTCAGTTGGTTGTCTCTCATTGAACACTTCGGAGTACATAATTGGCTCCCCTTGAACAATAATCCATCCTGAATCAAATATTCAGTCCATGGGCTTCTGTCTCCCAACCAAGGATTCTTGGATTCCTTGTAAGCTTCTTTGAAATTTGCATCTTTTTTATACATCTCCTTGAGGTGTTCGAACCCCAAAGTTTCCACCTGGAATTCCTGTACAATAAAAATTCTTCTTCTCAAAGCATATGCAACTTTGTTAGCAGTTCCAACAATGTGTTTAATAACAAAAGTAAAATTCTGCATGAATTCTACCCATTTTGCATGTTTTTTATTCAACCTTTCTTGCCTAGTAATAAATTGCAAAGCATGATTATCATTGTACAAGACAAACTCTTTAGGAATTAGATAATGCCTCCATTTTTTCAAATCTTGAATCACCGCATAAAATTCCTTGTCATACATGGAATAATTTTTCTTGGTGTCATTCAATTTCTCACTGCAATAAGCAACTAGCTTATTTTCCTAGCTCAAGACTGCTCCAACAACTAATCCACTTGCGTCACATCTCACCTGGAATGTTTTTCCAAAATCTGGCAAAACCAGAATTGGTTGCTCTATGATTTTCTCTTTCAACACTTTGAAACTTTTTTCAGCTTCCTCTGTCCAACTGAAGGACTTGTGTTTCTTCTTCATAGTGTCTAACATGGGTGCACATATGCCACTGAAATTTCTGATAAATTTTCTATAGAAGCTTGCTAACCCATGAAAACTTCTTACTTCAAATATGTTGCTCAGCAATGGCCATTCTCTAATTTCTCTCACCTTTCCTGGGTCCATCTTCAATTCATTTGAAGAGATTATGAAACCCAAATATATGAGGTCCTTCTTCATAAAAGAACTCTTCTTCCGATTTATCAACAACTTCTCTTGTTGCAACCCTTCCATCACTGTTGTCAGATGTCTTAGGTATTCTTCTTTTGTCTTGCTGAAAATTAGTATGTCATCCAGATATACTATAACAAATTTGCCAATGAATTCTTTCAACACTTCATTCGTCAACCTCATAAATGTACTTAGTGCATTTGTCAACCCAAACAGCATGACCAACCATTCAAACAATCCTTCATTCGTATTGAATGTTGTTTTCCATTCATCTCCCTCTCTCATTCTTATTTGATGATATTCGTTTTTCAAGTCTACCTTGGAAAAATAACTTGCTTTGCTTAAACAATCCATCAAATCATCCATCCTTGGTAAAGGAAATATTTATCTAATGGTTATCTTTTTGATGGCTCAAGAATCTGTACACATCCTCCATCCTCCATCTTTCTTTGGGCTTAATATAGTCAATACTGCACATGGGCTTAGTCTTTCCCTGAATAACCCTTTATCCAAAAACTCCTGGACTTGAGTCTTGACTTCCTCATTCTCTCTAGGTGTCAACCTATAAGATTCTTTATTTGGTAAACTATCTCTTGGAATAAGGTCAATATGATGGTTTATGCTCGTAATAGGTGGCAATGAGTGTGGTAACTCATCCATGACTATATCAAAAAAGTTTTCTAATAGTTCTTCGATTTCTATAGG
This sequence comes from Picea engelmannii, assembly GCA_009831015.1. Lineage (NCBI taxonomy): Eukaryota > Viridiplantae > Streptophyta > Pinopsida > Pinales > Pinaceae > Picea > Picea engelmannii. The sequence goes on from ML793913.1 coordinate 110,687, forward strand.
CAAATCTTCTACATAAGTATTTGTAAGGATAACTCTAGGCTTCCTCACTACAACAAACTGCATTTCTTTCTCCTTCTTGACTTCTTTTAAGATCTCCTTCCCATGCATGAGAAGTATGCTTGGACTAGATTTTCGCTTTTTCTCTTTGTATTATATGGGTAACAACATAGGTGTCCTACCATTCCTTTCTAGGGTATAGGTATTCTTTCTTCCATCATGAATAACCTTTCGATCATATTGGCATGACCTCTCCAATAAAATATGACAGACATCTATAGGAATTACATCACATAATATTTCATCTTTGTAACCTCCTATCTTAAATTCAACTTGGCACTGTTGACTTACCATGACTTGATGCCCTTTCTACAACCATGATACCTTATATGGATTTGGGTGTGCATTTGTCTTCATCTCCATCTTTCCCACCGTCTCTGTGGATACAATATTGTCAGTGCTTCCACTGTCTATGATCACTTTGCAAACTCTATCTTTCGACTTGCAAGCAGTTATGAATAGGCTTGTTCGTTGAATTAGTTCCTTTAGTTCATTTTCTTGTTTGAGAAGAACTTTCCTCATCATGAGGTTTCTTTCTCCTTTTTATGCTTTTGCTTCCACATGCTTCTCCGCTTCAGCAATATGTGCTTCTCTTCCTTCTCTTTTTTTGTCAGGACATTCCCAAGATTTGTGTCCTTCTTTTCCACAAGTATATCATTTAACTACACCTCCTCTGTCTCTTCCTCTTCCTCTACCTCTGGGAAAAGAACTTCTTCTGCCATGCTATCCTTCTTTGGAGCTTCCACCCTTCTCATGGTGACTATGATGTTTGTCATCTTCAAGCTTCGACTTCCGAAAATTTTCTCTGGTGGTTCCTTTGCCTCTGCTTGAGATTCCGCCTCTGTTTCATTGGCTTTGCCTCCTGGCCAACTTTTCCTCATAGTTCAAGGCTGCTTGATAGGAATCCTTGAAATTACTAACAAACATCATGTCGATCTCCTCTTGTATTTCATATCTCATCCCATTGATGTATCTGACTATCTTCTCATCTTCATTCTCTTTCTTTCTAGCCTTGATGTTTATTCGATAAAATTCTCCAGTGTCCTCCTTAACTGATAAAACTCTCTGTTTCAGATTCTGCAATCTTCTGTAAATATTGATTTGGTAATCCTTCGGGATAAATTTTTCCTTCAACTTACCTACCATCCTGTCCTAGATTTTAATTTTCTACTTACCATTTCTTCTGCATTTGGATTGTAGTTCATCCCATCATAACGCTGCATGGCCTTTCAATCTTTTCACTGCATGCTTCACCATCTTGTCTTCTTCGATATTTTTTTAATCGAAGTATTTTTCCATGGCACGCACCCAATACAACAATTCTTCAAATTCCAAATTTCCTTCATACATAGGTACCTCTATCCTTTATCTGGCTCCTATTCTTGAAATAACTTGTATCAAGTGAGCTTGTGTAGTGTCCTCTACTGCATTTTCCTCAACCTCTGCATCTTCACTTTTAGCCTCACTGACATCACCAGCATCCAGTGCTCTTATCTATGAGGTATACATGGTGTCTAATCTCATTCTGAGTCGCCTCATTTATTCTTCAATCTCTACACTCGCTTTGCGTATTCTAGATGACATGACTTCACTGCATCACCTACAAACATAAATTGAAAATTTCCTTGATACCACAAATGGCACCAACCTTCCTCCTTTTCCTTTGTCTTTTGTCCTCAAATAAACTCAAAATTTTAGCTCTGATACCACCTGATGTAGACCCCCTACCTCACCCTTCGGCAGGGTCTGCGAGCTCCCATTCACTAGATCGTTCTTTCTTGCTGAGCCAAAATATCTCTCTAGTTCCTGTTGGAACCCTTGGAACAGATCCACAGGTCCCTTTGTCCTTGACGCTAGATTTGAGAAGCCCTGCGTGCATGCCAACTTTTCGTTTCCCTTCTCCTTTTCGAGCCAATAGATACCTTTGCATTGACTCCTTTTCTCTCTCGTGACCTTGGGATGTGACCCAAGGCTCTAGACTATGCACCTTTCATGTTTCAGAAGTTCAGGAATCGTGCATGCGAACTCTCGCTGGTTCCTTGTGTTTCGAAATGCCGAAACCCAAAAAGGGCCTACGACTCCTCGTTTAAGCCTTCTCCACAGGACCCTATCCAGTGGCCTAGGGCTACTCCTCTGAGTGCTTCAACATTCGTGATTCAAGGAATCGCAATGCAGTGCTCCTCCTTTACCTTTCAAATCCCCGAAACCTGGAGACCCGATACCTCTCGGTTCTACATTCCAAATCTATCACTAGATTAATGGCCTAGATCAAATCTCGATGATCTTCTTTTCAGGATTTTACGGAGTCGTAAACTCCCAACTCCCGGTGGCCAAACTCCCAGTGACTTCTGGATCTCTACGACGCATCCTCCAAAATGGATGGTTCTGATCCTTTTGCGAAATCCCCTTTTTTTATTTTGGCCCGATCTTCTCCTTCGTTCCCCCATGCTGAAATGCCGACCAAGAACCACGTATCCCCTCCGATGGATGGTTGTAAATCTTATTCATGATCAATGGTTGTGATGTTTTCGAGATGATTAATGGTCATGATCAAATCCTGACATTCTTCCTTTCAGCAATTTAGGAGAGTCTTCACTCTCGTCTCCCGGTTAAAAAATCCCTAGTGGCTTTTGGATCTTCACCACACGTTTCTCCTGATCCAGCAGTCGGAATGATTTCAGGATTTGGGTGATCACGAGTCCTCGTTTCTCACCAACCGTATGCACTTGAGTTCTAAAAGCTCGATGGTTTTTGGATATTCACCACATGTCTTATAACGACGGATGGTTCTGACGCTTTTAGGACTTTCATGAGTCTGTTTCACTTTGCATACACAAGGTTAAACCTCGTGCCCCTTCCTCCATATCCGATGGATATCGATTCTCTATACTAGATCTGACGATCTGCGATGCTCATCCTCCTGAGCTTTTCCTTCTCTCAGACTTAAAAGGCTTTCTAAGTGTCGAAGACCTCCACCTTCAATTCTTCCCTACTAAAAATCTATACTCAAAAGTACTATCCTTCCTGAGCTTCATCCAATTTGAATATTTGACCTCTTATGCACACCTTATGTTCAAATATCTCAAATAACTCAGATACGAGGAATGTTCTTGAAAAGAAAATACCTTACGCCCGCCTGGCATTCTCCTAGGTTATTCCTTCAAAACTTGGTTGCTTCTAGCCTCTATGCATTCCTTGCACTTAGATTCTCAAGTTCCCTTTGTTCCCTCTCTAAACCCTTCTCTCTGAGTCATTCTAAGACTCACTCAACACACACCTTGCGTTTGTGAATGCACACCTTGCATACACGGTTCAGAAGAGAAACGATTGGAATTGATCCACTTTCGTTTAGGTTCATAAAATTGTCTTCTATAACTCTCATACAGGAACGAGAATGAAACAAATACTATATAGAGAATGAAATATTCATTCAATCACATTCATATGAACACAGTCTAGTTTGGGAGAACTTTCATCTGTTCTATTCATTCATAAAAACGAAGAATACACATGGTGTTCCTCTACTCTATTCTACTATGGTTCTACTACAATCCTTTCCTACTCTATTCTGTATATATTTCTATTACAAATTGAAAATAATAATATCTAAGGACTAGCTCTGTGAGCTCTCTCGTCCTGTTCTGAAATCTATCATTTCAAACATAAAATTGTTACCTACTCTGCCCCATTACAATAACTACTAATTACTATCAGCCAGAGTCAACACTCCATGTCTGCAATTTCTTACAGTCCTTAGAGACTTTTCAAACAAGTTACAATATTCAAATTTCTCAACAAAATATCTCAACAACCCAATTAAATTCTAAGTTAATGCCCGATTTGAATTTTAGGCGTTGTTGAAATCTCTTCTTATTGCCTTCACATGTGCATTGTCGACCTTGAAGGTGATGCTACTGCATAAAATATTATAGCTCAAGAGATTCTTTTCATGTGTTTGTTTCTGATTCATTTCACTCTTTATATCCTGAAAAAGACAATGCACTCATCGTTATGGAGATTGGATATTCTACATTTCATATTCGTTCTTTGATTAGTTTGAATTTTAATGTTTATGCTTCACATTTTGAAACGATCATTCTCATCAAAGGAAGCATTCAAACCAATAATCTAACCGATGTCAAGAATCGTATTATGATGTGTTCCCCATTGATATATCCATTTCATCAAATTCATAGTTTGCATCCTAATTTTTATGATAGGATCTCAGAATGACTTGAAGATTCATATATGAAAAATCTTCATAATAAAGATAAAGTTGTGCTTGCTTTGTTTTTACCTAAATATCTAGGAAGTAAGCATAACATGATTCTCTTAGATCCTTCATGTGAAGTAGTTGATGAACACTTGGAGAATTGTCAAGAGGATGGGGCACTTAGGCCTTGGTTGATGGTTATGTCAGGTCCCTATAATAATGAAAATTTTTCCAAACTTACTTACACCCTTCCATGCCATTATGACCCATATCATGACAAGATTCCAGAATGGTTGGAGGATTTGTACATCAATAAGTTTCAAAAGAATGGTAAGGTTGTTCTTGTTTTGTTTTTAAATGAATATATAGGGGGTAAGCATGACATATTTCTTTTGCATCTGCAAATACTACATTCTTTTATTCTAATTTTCGATTTTCTATGTCATGCAGGATTGAAGATCCTCTTGTGGCTGCACTGGAAATACAATTTTACTTAGAGTTTTGATCTATTTAGTAGTTTAGAGTAGCTTTATAAGTAGGTTTCCTTTAGTTTTATTTCTCAGTGTTTCTCTTTGTAATAATCCAGTTATGAACACAAGTGGGAACACCAAGAGAACCATAATATGAATGTTGTCAGGGAAGTCCACTTTAAATTTTTTTCTCTCTGCTTTTCATTGAATATTTATTTTCAAAAACGCAATATCATCATGAAAATTTTAAATGGAAAGTAAATAGATAAGTAAATTTGAACTATCAATTCAACCCTAACCCAAGGTGCCACAGGGAGGACTGCACTCATCTTAATAAGGATTTTTCTATTTTCTTTTAGTCTCTTTTATTTTTATTAATAATGCTTGGTCAAAATAGCATCACATGCATCACTATCTTAAGAAAAGAACGTGCTTGCACATGGTATTTTATATGATTTAGTTCTTCCTTTCTTTTACAGTGAGATTCTAGTGGATCCAAAAGCTCAAGTTTATTTTTGGCCAAAATCGTTTCCTAAAAAGTTTTCTTTTGTTGTTTTGATTTTGTGTACTTCTGATTTTGAATCCCATTAATAAAATTTGATTTGGTTTGTTGTGTGTTTTTTGTTTTCTTTGATTGCTTTGAATGAGTTTTCTTCTTATTTGTATTTTTGAATAAATACATTTCTGATCAAAGAGCTATTGTCAAAGGAAGCGTTTATTTTAAGACTTGTGTTTTTCAAGCAAATTGAAATAGTTCAAAGAGGTCCTGATATTAAGATATAGATCAAACAATTGATTTTGAAGTCAATTGTCACTTTTATTTTGTCCTTGAATTCTCTTTGCCAGAGTATTACACCAGAGATATGGTTTAAATCTTTGAGAATTACAATGATCTTTAAACTTTTTACGACGTCCATATTCTTAAGGAATCACTTTTAAGTTTTTCCCCATTCTCTAGATGATTTCTTAAATGAAATCTAACATCTCTAAACCATGATAAAACTTCAAGTTTTGAAAGAAAATAAATAAGATGATCAACTATCCACCTGTATTGCAATTAACCTCTAGTATCACCCCGCTCTCTTTGTCATCAAGAAATATATAATTGCATTATTATTTAAAAGTGGCATAAGAGGGTTGGAAGAACTTAAGTGTGGGAAGTGTGTGTACACCCATCGGGGTACTGAACAAGCATGCTGACAACGGATAAATGCACACATGATACAAAGACAACTTCTTTGAGGTACTGAGCAGGCCTACTGGTAGAGAAGCAATGTCAGGTCGAGAGGTAGCAGGTATATGTTTTTAAATTAACCTTTATGGAAGTATTCATCATGTGGATACAACTATTGTATGGGATTAAAGCATTTGAGTGGGTTAAATGACATCCTTGCCAGGGCTATGGATGCCTACTGACAACAGTGGCTATATCAATGGTATTGAATTTATTTTATAAACATTGTGACTCTTTTATTAAGACATTATTTCAGTTTATAATCCCTTGCAAAGAAAATTCTATTGTCTCGTTACAACATTGAGCTTATCCTAATACTATATTGTCTCGGAGTGAATTTATTTCAGGGAGCTTAAATCATTTTTCAAGTCTTATTCTTTTCTCCCTGAGATGAAATCTTAGTAGATCAAAGATAATTTCTTCACCCAGTAAGTCACCATTTGTTGGGCCCCAACAACTCCTCCTAAAGTTTTACAAAATTTAAAGGGCCCCCATTAGAATATTGATAATTATAATGAGCTACAGAATCAACTTTTCAAATAGTTCCATACCTTGGCTTGATTTGAGAAAAATTTAAACATTCACTATATTATGAGACATTCATTACAAGAGTATAGGTCAAAGTTTATAAACGAGCATATAAATTTCAATTTAAACAAAAACGTTAATTTTTATCAATTGTTTACTTCCGTTTAAATTATGATTATGTGTTCTTTCTTTTGCTCATTAGCAAGTTTGACTATTTTGAATAAGGGATTCAATACTTCATCAAATAATATCTTGGTTGGTTTCTCATTTTCATAAAATCATTTGGTGATATTAATTAATTATTTTTTTTTTCATTTTGCATCTCATTTCAAAATAAAAATAATAATAAAAAAAAAAGAATTATCTATCATTTGTTTGATTTTGTAAAAAAACAAAATTAATATTTTTCTCTTCTCCATTAACTTGAAGCTCTATAATTTTAAGATCATATTTGAAAGGAAATTATAAACAATGTTTGTTTAGAACTTATAGTTAGTTTAAATTCATTTTTCATTTTATTGTTCTAGATTTTGTTTTATTCACAATTTTTAGATTATTAATTTAGGTTTCTATTTTCAGTTATTTTGTACGGATCTGATCATGGCTTGATTTTATTATCTAAATATGTTCAAGATTATTGATTCAAAAATAAAATTGCATTGTTGCAAATAAATTTATGCGCAACATGAGATAAAATTTGGAAATGCGTCAAGAACAGAGACATGATTTTGCAGGACTGATTGCAACCAAACCGTGATGAATTTGAAGAAATGGTTGAAAACACATCCCGCAAATGGATCCATTTAGATTCCATATAGAAAGTTTCCCAAACAAATGCAATATTTGAGAGATATTTGTGTCTCTTTACGAGGCAAGGTTCAGGTAGCAGAAATTATTAGTGATGCTTAGACTGTTCATTCATTGTATAAATATATGAGAAAGTTCAGAGCCATGGGGATCCAAAAAATTGAGAGGAGGATTTTTATCCTTTCTCTATTGTATATTATTTCTTTTGTAAACTTTTTTTGTTTTCAAATGAAGTAACCGATGGTTGGAATCTTTCGGAGAAGGGAAAAATATTTTCAAAGAAGAATATGGAATTTTAGGTTTCTTAATGGCTTTTGTTCTGTAAGTAAAATGGTTTTATTTTCATTATAATATGTTCATATTCTTTGAATAATTGATTATGCATTGAGTTAAATTATTTTTAGTCTGTTTTATCAATACATGGTTAATTGCTATCATTTGTATATTAGTTTGTTCAATCTTTGAGAGTCTATTATCCCAAAAGTTCTTCCTGGACCATATGATGAACATATTTTATTGAAACTATATGAGAAAATAGTTTACTCTTTGGCTTTCTTCCTGTGTAGACTTTGCAGTGTTTTTTCATTGTTTTCTCATGTAATTTCTTGATGTGAAATGTTATCTGTGTTGAATTATCTTTAGTCAGTTCTGCACATAATATTTTATATCATGCTTTTCTTTATGTTGTTCATTATCTTTTGGTTTAGTTTATATTTGTGACCGATCATCTATTCAAGTATTTTGAGTTTACATCTAATGCTAGATAGATGGTAACACTAATCCAGAGAATTGAAATTTCTTTTATTTTTAGTTATTGGGCATTTCAAGGTCACAAGATATATAATTATTTGTCTTTCTGTCGTTATAAACTCACTTTGGAATATGAAACACTTCCTTGAATTTCTTAAGGAAGTATTATGCTTGCTTTTGTCATAGGTTTACACTTGACACAATTTAAGAGGATCTCATACAAATACAGATAGATGAATTTAGCTTAGTATTGCTAATCAGTGAGAGGTTAGTATGTGCATTGCTTTCTTTTATTCAGATTTGTTTATATATGAATGAGATGATGATTGCATTAATTAGCTTTGACTGTTTATGTGTCATTATTTCAATTGTATTTGATTAGTATTTATTATTTGAAAATATTTAAACATTAAAAAAACAAAAATATTTATGTTCTTACTTTATCTTATTTTGAAACATTATTATGAACATTCATTTTTTCAAGATTTCATGTAAACCTTGTAAGATGTATATAGATTGTTTATAATAATTTGTATATTTGTGTTTCTTTTTAATACACATTAGTAAGTAATATATCATTTGTTAGAATCATAGCTTTAGATTAGTTTATTTCTTTTACTATTTTTAGGACTTCAGTTGGCTAACAGAGCCACTAAACCCATTGGATTAGACCATACCAAACGAATTGGGTTAATTAGACAACCCCGGTCCGGATCTAACCTTCTAGTTGAATGTGTGCTATTTACACCCGTCAACATACCCTTAACATTATACCCATCCCTAGGCATGAACATTTATCGTTTATACTTCTTAAAGCCTTAATAATATTGAAACCCTCTCTATACATAGAATTAGCGTTGTTTATAATATAAAGGATCTCTACAAATTTGGGTTCCAACAAAGTATATACCTTTATTGAAAAAGATACAGGCCTTAATATAATGGTGTCTTGACGTTTTGTTTAACTGTGTAAGTAATCATGGATGATTTTAGGGGCTAAATTTTTCTCATGGGATAATTTTCCGTGGTTTTTCCACAAACGAGATTCGCTATTTTAAAAATCATTTTCCCAAATGCAATAGGATAAAAACAATTTACCTTAAAATTCACCAAAATTTTATAAAATCTATGTAAAATCCTTAGAAATTTGAATACTTTTACAAAAATATCGCCAAACATTTATAGTTGGCATATGAAGGATAAGTAAGATTTGCTAAGATTTCTACATTTAAAAATAAATTTCCATCCTTAAAATCATCCCTGTAAGTAATAGACCTTGTGAAAAAACGTTTGTGGTTAAACTTATGTCAACTATTAACACAATATTGCAATTTGTTGACGGTTATATATCGTTGAGGGGGCCAACTCTAACAATCATTCTTCCTGAATTCATTAACACTAATGAATCTATATGGTCACCCCTTAACTAAATGAGAGAATGGGCGTGACAACTAAGTATATCATGCCCTAGCTGAGTTTTCCTCCCTTGCAATAACTTGGTATAAAGTCGAATGAGGGATTTGTCAGACCTGAATTAAAACCTCTATCTACTCTATTAATGGTGAGATGGAAGGGTACCTCCCGAGGGTTGTCGTTCGACCACCTTGTCCAATGCAAAACATGCCACCTCCCTCCTATCACATGGAAAGGTACATGATTTATAACCAACGCTATTACTTAGTTCTGAGACGGGTCTCTAGGTTATTGTTTCACTTTCCTTTGGCCCTCTCTTTTTGCGAAAACATTGCAGTGCTACCCTACGACAATCGGCTTGGTGAACATGGCTCAAATCATGTAGTTGGGCTCGTCATGGGCAGGAAGAAAAGGATAGGGTGACTACCAATTGGATGATACCCTAAAACAAGTAAACAAATCCCTGTCATTTTACTCTGATCTCTCTATGATTTCTTATTTATGTAGTGTGCACGAGTCACCATATTTTATTCTTTCACTTTCTGACTTCGTTGGTCCTACATTAGAGTTTTTTAATATTGTTAAGTGTTATTTAAGATTACAGTTTGTCATCGCTCCCTGTTATTCTTTGTATTGGTTCTCCATTTCCTTATACCCTGTGATATAACCTTGGATCTCTATGAACTTTGTAGGAAATTTTGGTCTGTTTTATTAACCCAACTGGGAACGAGAAATATTACTATATTTTTTCAAAGTATCGTACTATGTGTTTGAATCTTCTTTATTCTTCGATAACAGTTCTAACCCTAGCTTGATTCTTTTGTGACTTTAAAGACTGATACATTCTTGTCTATTCGTTAATTGTTTGTAAAATTTGTGGGTCTCTAAATCTGTATTTCAATGGAAAATCCATTTTTCTACTATGTGATAGGAAAAAAAAAGGGGAATACCCTCCATATTCTTTCCGGGTCTTTTATACTTGAAAAATTGTCCTTTGTATTAAAGAAGTGATTTCATTTTGTTCGATAATGAGTATTTTACTAGCAATAGAATGTTACGATTTTGGTTCCTTTGAATGTTTACAAAAGTGGTTTTCGTGAGAAAGACAGTTCGATAGTTCTTCTGTCTGAAATTTTGAACTATAGACTTCTAATTTTGACGATGTACACAATTCATATCTCGTTATAATTGAAATCAATTCATGCTGACATTAATATCACTATTTTATTAAGGGAAGATTTATCTTCTGGTTCGTAAATATTAACTGTGAAAATCATATTATACGATGTATACTCGCAAACCCTTTCATGTGGATTGTTGTGAGATTTCTTCATTAGTGTGTCAAGTTTTTATAACAGTCTCGTTACTCTAGGTTTGAATACATTATTCATACTTTGGACAGAAGTTGTAACAGTCATACGATGCCACTATGTGTAATAATTCAAACTCTAACTTGATTCAAGTAATTACTTATAATTTCTTTGTTCTTGTATTTCTATGTTTGAAAACTTGACTATTACATTTCCTTCAACGTAAATAAAATATTAAATATAAAATCAAAAGGGGCGATAGACGCCTCTGTGTGACATGTATGGTTCTGTATGAATTAGTTGGATTATCGGAGTATTAAATGTTTGGCATTGTTTTTCTTGTTTATTTACATTCCATAATTATTTGGTTAAGACTTTCGATTACCAAGCTAATGATGGGACCCTTGTTTACATTGCGAGGGTACCCATCATATTTTTTTGGGTGCACTCCTCCCCTTCATGCCCATGGATAGTTTACTCAATGACGTCGATGGGAAGTCAATCGCGCAAAAATCTCAAGCTAAGTATTTTTCAAGTAAATGAATCTTCAATATTTGTTCTGGTTGATTAACCCTTATTACTGTTTTAATAAATCTCGATCTTTCCCTTTTTGTAGGACTTAATCACGTTACTCAAATTCATCCATGAGCTTGTCTCACTCGAAAGGTATTCGAGTTATGACTCTCAATGTTTAAATCTAAGTTTCCAGGTTCTACTCATAGTCGTACAGAGTTTTGCATTAGGGTACTATTATTATGATAGATCTTGTACCAGGATTCCATAGATAACCTGGTTACTTGTATTTTAAATCCTTCATGGAATGAACAGATTTGAACAGTTTTGAACAAGGGAGCGAACCTTTAAAAAAAATATGATTTCCTATTTAAATAGTATGATGGCATGTATTAATTATACTGGAGTTTTTCTTATGGATTTGTTGTAATAAAAGGAACTATAATTTTCTATGTCTTTTAAATAGACTGTTTAATAGAAAATTATTTCGATCGCATATAACTCAAGAAGTCGACACAATGTCTTCTGTGTGTGAATACATTAGAATTTTATATACAATTCTATTTAAATAAACATACGTCAATATCTATAAGTATATATATATATATTTAAATCTTGACTGTGTTTTTCTTTCAGATTTTTTCGTTCGACCTATACAATAGGCCAGTATCCCTCAAGCTAAATCTCTATACCTATATATAAGCATATATGGTAACGTTTAGGATTCCAAGCATTAATTCTACATCATTTAACTTGACTACATATCCTATGTATGCATATATTTACATAACTCAACTTTATTAACAACTAACATACACAGTAGCTTGCTTACTTTACTGAAAGAATAAAATCAAACTATACGAGTTGATCCTGCAATTCATTTTATTCTACCAGCTATTAATCAATAAAACCATTCAACAAAACAATAAGTAGAGGTACATATTTGAACAAAGTGATGGGACAACAAATGGAAAAGCTAAGGTCCACCCAACCATAGAACATAACATCCAATCTACTTGCTCCGTTCACCCCCTAGCCTGACCATGAATCCATGAGGGTGAACTTCAATCTTCCTGTTTCTCTATAGTCCACTTTCAGATCATAATTTCCCTTGCCTTACACTCAGAAACAATACTCATAACATCAAGTGATATCCTCTTTCCAGAATACTTAAAAACGTCCTACCTCCTCCCATATGCTCCCCCTTTTCTAGTATTTTGTGCCTAGGTCTTTTTCCCCCTTAGGAATTTTTCGCAGGTGGGGCTGTTAGTGGCCAAATTCCTCATTTTCCACTTGTTAAATTAATCCCTGAGGTAGTTCAAGTAATTTCCCCACTCATGGATTCAGGGTCAACTAATTTCAACCTGTCTGTTCCATTTGTCCTTCCACAATTAATATAAAAAATATTTGTCTTTTACAAGTGTCATGATCAAAGACTTCGTTGGGAAAATCAAATCTTTTCCCAATAGTCACAATAATTAATTACAAATAATATTTTTTCCAAATTATGAATTGCCATAAATGGCAATAATTTTCTAAATATGAGTTTGCCAAAAACTGAAATAAATTCCTAAGTGCATAAAGACTTTAATAATTAACTATTTTTGGGGATATTACAGGAAAGCTAAGGACATTGAAAGCTAAGGACATTGAAAGCTAAGGACATTGAAGGCTACCAAGGGTCTATCCTCATCCCTCACACATGCAAGCTCTTTAATTTAGTAGTCAAGCAGGGCTTCCCTAAACCCTATACATAAAGCCCCATTGTTCTTATTTTAATAATGGGGATAGAAGCATTCGCTCTAATTATAGGAGCATTATTATTAGTCGCATTTTAGCCAAGCAATATGGAATTATTTTGGAAAAGAAGATTAGACTATGAATAGAAACTCATGGTAAAGGAGATAAAGGCCATGTTGTATTTAGGAGATGTGATTCAATTGTGGAACATCTTGGTTACCTTTAGGATTATTACAGAGGAGTTTTGAAATACAAAAACCAATCTTTTTTGTTGTTTTGTTGAATTTAGAAAAGATTTTAACAATGTTCCCATAGAAAACCTTTCGGATAGGTTGGAAGAGATGAAGTGCCTTTTGAGTTGAGGGAGGCTACAATAAGGTTGTATGAGAATGTTATTTCCATGTTTAATAACACTGAGGTTTGTTCGAAAGAAATCAATTGCAATATTGGATTCAAGCAAGGTTGTCCCTTGTCCCCTACTCTTTTGGGCACATACATTGACAAGTTCGAAGATTGCTTGGAAGAAGCAAGTTGTGTCGGCCCTACTCTTGTTGGTATAGTCATCAATCTTCTTATTTATGTCGGTGATATGATTCTTATTGTGAGTATTCCGCATGATCTTGGAAAGAAACTAAGAATCATCAAATATTTTTCCTCCAATATGGGTAATCAACTGTTAATACTAACAAGACTAAAGTCATGATCATTAAATCAAATAAGATTATTTGTAATACCTTTTTATATGAAAAAACAACTTGGAGAAAGTGAATTCATAAAAATATCTTGGAATCAATATTCAACACAAGCTCAACTAGAATTATAGCATTGAGAAAAGGATAATTGGAGAAAGGAAAGATTATTATGGGCTTGAAAACAATTGTGAGTCAATCAATATTTGGATATGGGATGATAATAAACTCCTCATTGAGAATTTTGTTACTTATGTTATTCTATATGGATGCAAAGTTTGGGGATGCATTATATCTCAGGAATCATGGAGAAAGATAGAGAAAATCAAAAATAAGTTTATAACCTTTAATCTCAAAATTAAAGGAAATACACCCTATCTTATCCTCCTCTTAGAGGAAATCCTTTCCCCCATTAAGAGCGCCACTATGACTACATTCCTAATATATAAGAACTAGTTAAACAACATGGAAGACAAGAGGCTTCCTAAAATTGCTTCAAACTCCAGTCGTAAACACCTTTGGCTCAAGCAGGGATGGCATAAAGATACCCAGTCTTGGCTAAGCCATTGGGAAATTGTGGAAGAGACCATTTTACAGAATAAGGATACTATTAAATCAAAATTTAATGAGAAAATGTGGTGTGATATAGAGTTAGAAGAAAAATGAAAGGTAAGGTATCACAAGGAGGTAATCAACAATAATGTAGAAGATCAAAATTATGTCCTTATTTTGACAAGTGTAAAGAAAAAAATTAGCATTTCTAAGAAAAGAAAAAATTCTCATGAGCTCCATAGTGAAAATAGGCATTGGTCAGTTACTAAAATGCTAGAGATGTTGGGTATGTGTTATATTCTTTGCACGAGTAGTAGTGTTTGAGCGCCTGCACCGGGCGCACAGGGGGGTAAGAGGGGGGGTGCAGGGGGGCGGAGCCCCCGAATTTTTTTTTTTTTTGGGCCGACATATTTTCGCCGGTTTCGGGCCGATATATTTTCGTCGGGCCGACATATTTCCGAGACGACATATTTCCGGG
>ML793913.1:143415-162122 GCA_009831015.1 Picea engelmannii
TAGCACCTGTATATAGCAATAGTAAAACATCTTTTCATCAATCATGACGCATCATCATCAAGGTTAAGTGGTTCATCATCATAAAAATCCAGATCACTTGCGAGCAAGTGTCCTCAAAGAATAAGTTTTGTCAGTGCGCCAGAGCGGGATGTTACAGTAAGGTAAAAATAAATAAAAAGAATGGAAACCAATGGTTATTGAAAGAGGTAAGACATGTACCATATCTAAGGAAAAATATGATTTCAATAGGGAATTTGGAAAGTGAAGGTTGTATATCTATATTTACAGATAAGGCGTGGAAGGTCACCAAAGGATCATTGGAGATAGAAAAATGATAGAAGGTGAGTACATTGTATTTATGTACTAGTAATGTTGATTCTTCTATCTCTTTAGCTTCTATAGGAGTAGATACAACATTGTGGCATCATAGGCTTGCACACATGAGTGAGAAGGGGATGCAGATACTTCACAAAATAAATTTTCTTCTAGATCTTAAGCAAATTGATTTGGATTTATGTGAGCATTTTCTTTATAGAAAATAGAAGAGAGTCATATTTCTTCGATTCAGAAAATAAAATAAGAGTGAAATTTTATAGATTGTGCATAAAAATGTATCAGGACCATCTCATGTATCATCTCTTAGTGGCTCTCATTATTATGTTAATTTTATTGATGATGGAACTAGAAAAAAATGGGTTTATTCCATTTGACAAAAATCTAATGTTTTTGATACTTTTAAGAAATGGAAATCTTTGGTTGAGAATGAGATAGGAAAAATGTTGAAGTGTCTCAAATCAAACAATGGAGGTGAATATTGCAACAAGGATTTTTATGATTACTATTCATACCATGGCATTTGTAGAGAGAAGATAGTTCCAGGAACACCACAAGAAAATGGTGTGTCGGAAAGGATGAACATGACAATAATGGATCTTGCAAGGAGTATGAGATTGCATGATGGGTTTCCATTACAGTTATGGGTAGATGTTGTAGATACTTTTGTTTACTTAATAAACATAGTACCTTCAAGCTCTTTGGATAGTGAAATTTTAGAGGAGGCATGGGCAGGTAAAAAGGTAAACTATTCTTTTTTGAAGACTTTCGATTGTGAAGATTTTGTTCACATTGATAAAGAAAATAGAATAAAGCATGAAGAAAAATTCAAGAAGTGTACCTTTATTGGATACAATGTTAATGATTTTGGTTATCTCTTATGAGATTATGAAAATCACAAAATCATTAGTAGTAGAGATGTCATATTCAATGAGAAGGTCATGTAAAAAGATCAGTTGAAAGAAAAGAAATAGGAAAAATAAAAACCATAATAGACAGTGCTTGATGAGATCACTAAAAAAGAAATTCCAAAGGTACCAGAAAATTAGAATGTACAAAAATAGGAGAAACGTGTACCTCAAAATCTTACAAGTGTTGTTAGAAGATCTATCGGGTTAAGGATGCCCCTTGAAAGATACTCTCCTTCATTGTATTATTTATTGTTGACTTATTTTGGTGAACGATAATGTTATGAAGAAGTAACGTGTTGGATTACTGAGAGGGGGGTTGAATCAATAATAACATAATTATAATCCTTTTTCTTCAAATTTTATATCAATGTAGAATTATTATCCAATAATCAGAAATTAAAAATAAACAATCACACACGTACACAATACACTAGTGTTTTACGTGGAAACCCAAATCGAGATAAAACCACATAATGCTTTTTCTTATATGTTTTGAAGAATTACATTCATTGGAAGCACCAACTTCCTTTGTTTTCCAGCTGCAACTGGAAGGAGGCTCCAACCCCATAGTTTCTCAGGCTACAACCTGAGGGAAGCTCTAACTCCCCAATTCTCTGGCTACAACGAGAAGGAGGCTACAACCCCCAATGTTTTCTGGCTACAACCAGAAGGTGGCTACAACTACCTGTCCTTGCCCCGTCTTTCCACCCTGAAGTAGAAGTAGAATGATGGAACCACTGTCACACTATCACTATGAGATATACCATTGTAAACCTGTAGCAATAAATAATAACCATGAATCAACCATACATCAACCTGTACCTCAACCTGTAATCAACCTGTACCATAAACAAGTGCATCAACCATGCACCAATCTATAATCAACCTATACCATAAAAAAGTGCATCCAATCGTGTACCAGGTAAGTACCAATCATGTGTGAACTACTCATAAATATGTACCAACATCATCAACTATACAACTCATGTATATGTGCCAACTCATCAACTACTTGTCTCAACCATGTACTCAACATGTACCACAACCAAAAGACCTTATCAATTTCATCATCCAAATATGATTTGCATCTCTGTAATAGACTTGGTGTATATGATCACATTCCTGCAAACCTTCATTAACTTTAAAAACGAGAGACTAACATTTTCATCAAACTTTTCTTTAGTTTCACATGCCTAAGTTTGGATTAGTCAACAACCCTAACTTGAAGTAATCATAACATTGAACCTATAACCTATAAATATTTGAAACTGATAAACAGTATTGTCCAATTTGTTTTATGCAATTCCTCCAAGTGCCACTACTTGGAACCTCTTAGAAAAGGAGTTATAGAAAAAATGGCATACCATGTTCAATTATGTCTTATTCTAGAGAGAGACCTTGTAGAGCGTGCCCTGCACAAAATATTTGATGAAATGAACTGAAACGGTTGCAAAGCATACTACAAACTGTACCCTAACCAACACATTTTGTCTCACTAAATTTGGATC
The DNA here is from genome assembly GCA_009831015.1 of Picea engelmannii. Taxonomy (NCBI): domain Eukaryota; kingdom Viridiplantae; phylum Streptophyta; class Pinopsida; order Pinales; family Pinaceae; genus Picea; species Picea engelmannii. Next base: position 146,168 of record ML793913.1, read on the forward strand.
GGTCATAAATAAGTTATGATGTTTTTACCTGAAACACCTGATTTTGACTAGTTTCAGGACTGGCCACAAACCCTATTTTCCATGGAGAGTAACTCCCAAAATAAAATGACCAACAAGCTGAATTTTTGTTCACATATACTTGGATATGTTTTCTCACTTTCATAGAAATTTAATGGTCTAAATCATTATAGAAAAAAAGTTATAGCAAAAATGGTGAGATGACCTGTAAATAACATACCTTAGAAAGCACCATCAAAAGAATTTATCCTTCCTTGCATTTCAGCCTTCTTTTCTTCACCTTCACTCAAAATTCTAGTTTAGATATCCTTGGTTACCTCAGACACATATAAATATTCAATATTCTCAAGTGTGATTCAAATGAGAGAGCCTTGCCTCTTATTTATACTCTCCAAGTAGCTTCCTTAAAAACATCTTCTAGGTCACTTGGCCATCTTTCCTTATTTTGGGGTTGGGTCCACTTCTAATTTCTCCATTAAATTTATTACTGAAATAATTTATTTTATATTCACTTTGAATTATAATACACTCATCACTTCACTTTATTATTTACCTTTTAAAATCTCTTAAACCACTTTGACTACTTTGACCTTTTGGGGCTTCTAGATGACATATGAGGGTCCTCCAACTTTGTAAGGCCATAACTCTCAAACCGTGAGGAGTTACGTGATGTTCTACATACCACCAGAAATGGAATGACATGTACTATCCATATAGAATAGTATTATTTGAAAATATTTCATAACTCATACCGTTACCCATAAAAAAAACTTGGGTCCATTACCCAAACTTGGGGTCTCCAAATTCTCATGGACATAACTCTCTAACTGTGAGGAATTATGTGGTGTTCCACATACCACCAAAATGAAATGACAAGCACTATCCATCTAGGATATTTTTCCTGACAAATTCACTTTCCTTCATCTCATTATTCCACAATTAATCATGGGTTCTCTTACTCCACAAAGCGTCTTCCCGTGAGGGATTTCACCATAAGGGGACCACTTTGGAGTTCATCCATATTTAATTATTATCAACAATGACAAAACAATACTGAGTCATATTTACATCAAACAATATTGGGTCGATTACGCAAACCTTTGTGCTACGGGTCTTTCTTCAAGGGTTGACATCAATGACAACCAACCTTAATCAACAATCTCCCCATTTGGCATTGATGGAAAAACTCTGATGCAACACTGAAATCATATCACTCATGATCCCCCTGGAACCATGCCTCTGTCCTCTGCATCTGATAAATATGATCCTCCTAGAACCATGCCTCCATCCTTTGCATTTGATAAATCTCTCCCCCTTTGTCATCAATGGAAAAGGTATCCTTCCATCCAGGGCTACTCCCCCTGACAGACTGTCCTATTATGGTGCTTCCTCATGTACATCTAAGTCTTTGGAAAATATATTCAAAGGCTTCTTGTGGAAGTGGTTTTGTAAAGATGTATGTCACTTGTTCTTTTGTGCCCCCATACTCAACTCTAATGTTCTTTTCTACAACCTGTTCCCGTAGAAAGTGATACTTGATTGGAACCTATTTAGTCTTGGAGTGCATCACCGGGTTTTTTGAGATACTGATGGCACTTATATTATCACAATATATTGGAATGGGCTCATCATACTCAACCTATATATCTATCAAAGTTTGTTTCATCCAAAGAACCTGTGTACAACATATTTCTACTGCAATATACTCTACCTCAGATGTATATAGAGATATCGATGATTGTTTCTTGCTTAGCCATGATACCAAACACTCACCTAAGTAAAACGCTACTCCACTGGTGCTTCGTCGATCATCAATACAACCTGCCCAATCTACATCTGTGTAGGAAATAAGTAATAGATCTTTTCCTTTTTGATACCATAATCCAAACTCTTCTATTCCTTTGAGATATCTGAAGATGCTCTTTACTGCTAATACATGTGATTCCTTTGGTGTTGCTTGAAATCGTGCCACCTATCCAATTGCCTGCATTACATATGGTCTGGATGCTATCACATATAGTAGGTTGTCAATCATTGACCTATATTGCCTCTTATCTATAGAATTTGAATCATCATCTTTGCTCAACTTACAACTGGTTTGCATGGGAGTGATAACTGTTTTGCAGTATTCAATTCCGAACCTCTTTAGCATTTCTCTGATATACTTGGTTTGAGAAATAAAAATTCCTTGGTTTCTTTGACATATCTGAAGTCCCATAAAGATGGATATCTCTCCAAGTAATGACATTTCAAATTCATTATGCATATCTTTTGCAAATTTTTGGCTTAGCCTATCATCATCACTACCAAAAATAATATCATCAACATAAACTTCAATTAATAAAATGTTACCTTGACTTACCTTGATGTAGGGGTTGTTGTATGCACTTCCTTTTCTGAACCCTACCTAGTACAGATACTTATCCATTCTGGAGTACCATGCTCTAGGAGCCCATTTTAGACCATACAAGGCCTTCTTTAATTTACACACATAGTCTGTGTTCTCTGACAACTGAAATCCTTCTGGTTGTTCAATGTAGACTTCTTCTTCAAGTTTCCCATTCAAAAAAGTTGATTTTACATCCATCTGATATACTTTAACATTTTTGGAGCATGCATAAGCTAAAAGAAAATGGATTGCTTTGATTTTGGCAACTGGGGAAAATGTCTCTTCAAAGTCGATTCCTTCAATCTGTGCATATCCTTTAAATACCAATCTAGCTTTGTTCCTTGTAACCTGTTCATATTCATTCAATTTATTCCTGAAAACCCATTTTGTGCCGATCACATTCTTATTCTTTGGTCTTGGAACCAATTCCCAAGTGTCATTTTTACTTGTTTGATCCAATTGTTCATACATGGCCTTATTCCAAAATTCATCCTTGCTAGCTTCTTCAAAACAATTTGGTTCAATTGTAGATAAGAGTGCTAGGTGTGTTTGTTCTTGTGAACGCATTTTTCTTCTAGTCTCAACTCCTGCATCTTTGTTTCCAATAATCTAATCTAAAGGATGATTATTCTGTACTCGTTTGCTAGGTGTATTTGGAGATACTTGTTGAACTTGCTCTTCTACTTTTGTCGGATTCTCTTCATCTTTATATTCCTCTTCTTCTTCTTCTTTTTCATCTTCCTCTTCTTCGTTTTTTTCATCTTCTTATTCAAAAAGTTGTTCCATTGATTTGTTTTCTTCTTTCTTTGGTTCTGGTCTGCCTGTTTCATCAATTGTTATGTTGATTCTTTCCACAACTTTATTTAATCTTACATTGTAACACTTGTATGATTTCCTTGTACTTGAGTAACCAACAAGTATTCCTTGGTCCATACGAGAGTCAAACTTTCACATTCTGGCATCTTCTCTTTTGATGTAGCATTTGCTTTCAAAAACTCTTAAGTCCTTCACATTTGCTAGTCTTCCTTTCCATAGCTCGTAGGGAGTTTTATCAGTGTTTTTCATGAGCATTACTCTCTTTTGATTGTGAAATATTGTATGCACTACCTTTGTCCAAAAAATATCTGTCAACTTCGAATCCATTATCATTGTTCGAGCCATTTCTTGTATTGTCTTGTTCTTTCTTTCAACAACTCCATTCTGTTGAGGTGTCCCAGCGATGGATAATTTCCTTTTTATTCCATGATTGCTGCACTAGTTCATAAATTTCTTTGAGGTGAATTCTCCTCCATTATCCAATCTTAAGCATTTGATTCTTGAATTCATCTCATTTTCAACCATTTCCTTGTAGATATTGAAATTTTCGAAAGCTTCTAATTTGTTCTTGAGAAAGAAAACTGTAGTCATTTTTGTATAATCATCAACTAATAACATAAAGTATCTCTCACCTTTTAAGCCTTTTGTTGTAGTTGGTCCAACTAGATCAATACGCACAATTTCCAGTGGTTTTGTTGTTGAATATTCATTTGATTTGAACCTGGTCTTTGCTTGATTTCCTTGTTGGCAAGGCTTGCATAAAGTGTTGGTTGGTTTCGTGATCTGGGGCATTTCTCTAACTGCTTCTCTTTTGTTGACTTTGACAAGGTTATCAAAATGTATGTCACCCATTCTTTTGTGCCATATCCAACTTTTATCTTCCTTTCCTAGACAACACATTTCATTTCCAATTTTGCTTAACACATATATGTTGCTTGAAGTTCTTGCAGTTGTAGCGACCAATTTTCCTAAACCTTCTTTTCTTATCTCACACTTTTGTGAATCAAAAGTAACTTTATCACCTTGTTCACACATTTGACTCACACGTAAAATATTATGTTTCATATCTTCTAATAGTAGAACATTTTCTGCCTTTTCATTCTTGTTCTCAATTCAGACTATGCCTTTTCCAATGATTTTGGATGAATCAACATTTCCAAAGGAGACTAATCCATCTCTTTCCTTTCGTAATGTAAGAAACTTGTCTCTATCACCTGTCATGTGTTTTGAACATCCACTATCAACATACCAACCACGTTTCTTCTGTTTAGCTTGTAGAGCGACTGTGCATTATTCATTGCTATATTGATCTTGCTTTCTTATCCATGTTATTTTTCGAGGTTCTTGTTTGTGACTCTATTGAGGTTCTTTAGGAGGGGCCGTCATTCTGCAATTTTTGGCCATGTGGCCAAAATTGTTACATTTGTAACATTCCACTTCAGTGCTCAAAGATTCAAACATGTTGTAACATCTTCTCTGTGTTTCACTAGGTCTTCTCGAATAACCCCTTTGTGTATGGCTCTCAAAGTAGCTATTGTTCCTGTTGTTAGCTCTGCAATTTATAGCTTTATGTCCAAAATTATTACATGCATAACATAAACCAAAAAATATAGTTTGATACCTGGTAGTTGAAGATCTTATGAAAGGAGGTTCTCTTATCAATCCTTCTTCTTCTTGAGGCTTGTCTATCTGTTGTTGATTCTAAAATCTAAATCTTCTCGATGGAGGAGTGTCCCTGTAATATTCATTGTATATATTTTTATCCCCTTTGATTTTTTCTGCATAAGTTTTTGGATTTGTTTCTTTCTCTGTTTTTTTGGAGCTTGATCTCTTTTCTGTCTGATTGTATCCAAGTCTGGACTTGTCAAGATAATATTTTTGACTGTTGATAATGTCATCCATAACTTTTGAGCTATTCTGTATATTTTTCTTTTGAATATCCTTTCTTAGTGTTACAATCTCTGCTTCCAGGCTTCCAATGATCATGTCTTTTCCTTCTAGTTGTTCTTTGAGTGCTTCTTCAATTCTTTTATCTTCTTCTATTTGAACCTTCAATTTTGTGATCATTTGTTCTAGTTCTTGAGTGTCTTTTTTCTTATCTAGTTTTTCTTCTAGTTTCTTGCTTTTCTTCTTTTCTCTTCTGATAACTTCTATGACACTCATTAAATCCTCTCGGAAGTCAACTTCTGCCTCTTCAATTTCTTCTTCATATGCTTCTTTGTATTCTTTTTTGATGTCTTCTTTATCAGAGTCTTCTAATGCCATGAATAGAAATCTCCCTGTTTCATTGTCACTGACTTTATCTTCATCTAATGATGAGATGTCTTCTTTGGTGAAAAAGTTTTTCTTGAATTTTTTTTTTGTAGTTCTTTTACCTTTATATGTTTGTCTTCCTTTTGAGTAACCTTCATCATTTCTCTTTTTCTTATGAGGACATTTTTTAGAAAAATGACCAATACCATCACAATTAAAACAAATTAAAGGAAGCTTACCTCTATACCTACCATTGGTTCCCTTGTTCAGTCTTTTGATGAAGTTGACCACTTCTTCATCATCTTCTGAGATGTCGTTGCTGCTGCTATATTCTTCTTGTTACCTTTTCTTTTGCTTTGATCTTTTGGATGCTTCGAAGGTTGCTTCTTTTACATCTGTATTTTCCTATTCAGTTCTCATCTCATATGCTATGAATATTCCATGCAGTTCGTCCATTCTTATTGAGTTTATATTCGATCTTTCTTCTAGTGCTAATATCTTAGGGTTGAATCTCATAGGAAGAGATCTTAGTACCTTTTGAAGAATTACATATTCTTCGATTTCTTCTCCCAATCCTATGATTCCATTCACTATTTCATCGACTCGTAAGAAGTAGGATACGATATCTTCATCTTCCTTCATTTTTGGTTGTTCGAACTGACCTCTGTAAGTTTGAATCTTTGTTTCTTTGACTTTTGAATCTCCTTCATAAATATTTCGAAGCTTGTCCCAAATCTCTTTAGCAGATTTACAATGTGTAGCTTTGGTGAATACCATATAACTGAGACCATTCAAAAGTGCATTTATGGATTTGGAGTTATTCTCACTGAGTTTCACTACTTTGTCATTTTTTGGTGGAACTACTGGTGCTGTGTATCCATCTACAATTGATTGTCAAACTTGAAATCCCTGTGCCTATATATATGCCTTCATCCTTATGGTCCAAAAAGCATACTTTTATCCATCAAACTATGGTATTCCATTTTTATACGAGTTGGTACTCTCCATGATCTACCTTTCAGTGGTTAAAATGATTTCTGAAGGAACCTGCTCTGATACTGTGACATCCCCAAAATAAAGAAATTGGAGAAAATAATTTAGAATCTAAAAGTGTTGGAAAATTATTTCCGATTTTAGTAAATTCCGAAATTGGAAAATTTTTGCCAATTACAGCAATTCCGAATTTCGAATTTTATGACTGTAATAAATTGTTTGACTGTTGGGTAGAGTTTTGATTTGTCCCGACTAGCTACTTGACTATGACACTTGTATGAAAAAGTAAAGAATATTGATTGCAGGAGGACAAATGGTGCAGCCATGTTTAAATTAGTTGACCATGACTCCATGAGTGGGGAGCACATTGAAACTAACTCTGGGTTGATTGTTACAAGTGGAAAATTAGTGATTTGGCAAATAGCATCCCCTGAAAAATTAGGGATTTAGAAGGCTGCAAACATTCCCCAAGAGAGGGAAAAATTCCTAGGCAAAATGAATAAAAGAGCATATGTGAGGAGGCAGGACGCTGCCAAGTATGATGGGGAAAAGACTAAGAAATTTTGTTCTTGTTGTTATGAACACTAATGTGTTAGTGTGAGGCAAGGGAATAATGCTAATATTCGAAGGACATTGCTGCAGAGGATATTTCAATTCTCCCTCATGGATTCATGGTCAGGCTACGGGGTGAAATGGGCAAGTAGATTTGGCTGCCTTGTTCTATGGTTGGGAGGAACGTGGTTTCTCCCTTCGTCTTCCTGTAAAACCTGGTTCAGATATGTAACTCTACCCTACTCTAGTCAAATGATCATGTATTGAAATTCGTTTTACTTCTTTATACAAGTTTGTTTCTAGTCGAATGTTGTGGAAAGATCTAATTGTTTACTTCCAAACAATTGGCCAGATATGGACCCTTTTATATAGATTTAATACTAGGTAAATTACTAAGATTATGGATTGTATTAACAACGAAAAATGAATTCTATAACAGTTACGAATTTCATAAAAGATTGACTTGTTTTAATTTCCCATGGATGCTACTAATAAAGAACGAGCTTTTGCGACTAAGCATACCATTCATAAATCCAACAAGTATACTCTACAACAATAAAGTACTATTCAACAGAAACATAAACCGGTGTAGACAGTAAATGTATATATATATATATATATATATTACATGCATAAATGAGATTGATACGACAACAAGGTAAGACCCTGTAAGCAAAAGGCTTACCCACAGTTAAACTATAGGTTTGGTCATATTGACTAGGCTGTGTCTTATTTGTGTGAGCAGACCCATAGAGGGTTTAATCAATATAAAACAAGAATAGAGGTTAATAGATTCCTTGTCACTTAACCCAAACAGTCCTGTAGAGACTTTTATAAATAGCGATAACAAAAATAGAAGGTATTAAAGCATGAATCATAATGAATAATGATGACCAATGAACCTTCTAGTGCATAGGAACTTATACAATAAGCCATAATAGAAAACATAAAGAAAATATTATGTGAATTGCATTGAAGCTATCTAGTTCACTGGTGAGCAGTCCGTTAAAGAGCATATTGAACCATGATAATCAAATTGCATTGAAGCTATCTAGTTCACTAGTGAGCAGTCCGTTAAGGGAATATTGAACCATGATAATTGACACAGAAGGTAAAAAACATACGAGGTGTGTACCCAAACCAGTACTGGAGATATTTTTCATGAGTAAGCAGATCGATAAAGGTTATTCCACATTTATAACTAAATAATAGAATGAAAATGACTTGTGGTGCGTGGAACTGAACCAGTAAATTCTTCGATTGAAAACATAAACGAAAAGACTAGAATCATCGACCATATTAATTTTGGGAAAGAACCAAACCCCAAGGCGTAATCACTATGCATGGCCGATTTGGTTCAAAAATGGTTATACATCCAATAATGAGATTCAATTTTGGAACAAAATAAACATGATAGCCAGAATAGAAACCAAATTTATATTATACAGATGAAATACGTTAGAGTTCCAAACCCCCAACAGAACTAATACACATGATATAATGTGTACTATATTTTTTTAACAATCGACGATCTAGTTACCAAAATCCAACCAGGCGCACATTGTGCAATGGTTTGGTACCCCAGAAATCATTTTATACAATTCGGAGCATACCCCAGAACTTGGAATTAACCTCTCAATGGGGTCCGAATTACGACAAGTAACTTAGCAACTGCGCAGGAACCCAAATACCTTTTTTTGAAGCGAGGAGGGTGTCCCCATGCTTCAACATGCCTACACCTGCACAGAAGTAACGAAAAGTATTAAAACATAACCAAACCAGATAAGGTATTTAAATTGCAAAATCGAAATCACCGGAAAGGGACCTGTTGAATACTTAACTGAAGCAGAGGATGAATGCCTCCTGTCGTCGCGCTACATCACCCGACCCGAGAGGGGAAAGGGTGTACGTGCCTCCCTGATGGGTACCCTCGCACATCCAGGGGCCCATCGTTAGAAATAGATACCAGTATATAATCCAAATGGATAATATAGGATTAACAAAAAGAATAAAATGCATAAAAACCATGCATGGTAAACATAAACATTCATGCATTCAACTTAACAGAAGAGTTTAAATGTGTTCAGAAAACGAGAAGAATTTACTTCTAAATCGATGCTACCAACTAGCCACAGAAGACCAGAAATAATAACAAGAATTTAATGGACTATCCAATGGAGGAGACTAGAAGATAATAACACGGGTTTAACTGAACCAAGACACAAAATAACAAGGGTATAATGGACTATCCAACGAAGGAGAACCAAGAATAATAGCAAGGGGTTTAACCGATAAATTTCTCGACTTCATATATGAGTAATGGCTCGGTCCAGACAGGTCATATTGTGTAGTAACAGGGATAAACTAGAATAGGAGTCAAAACCCATACAAAAACAAAACCCGACTCTTTTCTTTCCTAACATAGTGCCCTGGAAATAAACAAAGACATTATCAAATAACAAAGTTTTGCACAGAACCATAGACTAGTACCATGGAAAAGATGAAGACACTATCAAAGAACAGAGATGTGCACAAAACCACAGACAAGAAGAATGTTTGTTTTAAATAGAAATAAAAGATAACCGAAGGTAAAACTCACCACATAGAATGACTATCAAAAAGAATCACCAAGAACCTCCATGCACTTAGCACAGAGACTAAACTATGTACCTTGGCCATTAGGCTTGAGCGAACAAAGGTTTTAGTCTGAGACATTTCTCTATCCTTCACAAAAGAAACCTTAACCAGGGAATGAATGGATGGTGAATCCTCGCTCACCCAAACCAAAAAGTCGAATGAGAGTGAAAGGCGAGGGGTAACCTCCAAATGGAGAAAAAGGAGAGAAGGAACTCGTACAAAGTCCATGTGATTATGGGAAGGTGTCAACGTTTCCTTGGAAGCACACCAGTCGAGATCTGTGTCAAGTAGACACTTTCTCGGGTGTATTAAATTGTCCAGACAGGCCTTTAAGGCATAGTTCCTTCCACCTGTATCGGAGTTAAGGGAATTGATGGCGAGGCAACCAGAGGAAGGTGTCACTACACCATTTCATGTTGAACTAGCTACCCTACATTAAACACCAAAAGGTTGGGTCTTGTCGCTACCTAACAAGTTGTGTGCCAATGATCATAATCCCCAACCTCTAAATAGATTAACCCCTATGCGCTATAAGTTCAAGGTGCAATTAATTAGTGGTTGAAGTTAACTCACTTTACCTTTGTTTTCCGAATAATATTAATATATCCTTGTAGATTGTATAATGCTACTTACACTTAAGTGATCGGTCTTCTATAGGCCTGGCACCTCTAACCTTGCATTATAGGATAGTAAGACTCTAAGTGGTTATTACTACATGTCTTAGAATGGCTTAGGAATAAGATAGTGGATAGTATTGAGTTACCATGAGATAAAGGGTTCTTAATTATAGATATCTTGTTGTATGTAACACTTTACCAAAAGAAATAGAGACACTATGTTAATAGGATAGAGGAGCGAAAGCAGTAAGACAAATGTACCTTAGGATAGACAAGAGTTTAAACGACCTGAAGGATACAAAACCAATTCAATGTTCCCAAACAATTTTTTTTTTGTATGTAAATTTTGAGGTACATTACATATGGTATCAGAGAAAAAAGGTGACAACACTGGACCTAAATAGGTCCACAATAGTTGTTTAGTATAGACATCTTTCTATTTATATAAAACTAACAAAAATCTGATGGTTACAAACAAAAAGCTATTTCTGTTTTGTTAATTATGGCAGCTCAGGACGATGCAAAGATCAAGATGGGAGAAAACCCACAGCAGGGACCTCCTAGAGATACAAGACAAAACAGTGACGGGAGTTCACCCATGGAAGTGTTAGAAACAATGAGTAACCTTATTGTTGAATTACAGATTTTAAAAGCGGACAATGAAAAACTAAAAAAGCACAACATGAACAACAAGAGATAAATGAAGTCCTACTACGCAGTATAGTGACCAAGAAAAGCCCAAAGGACGATAACCACGAGGAAGAAGTTAGCAAAAGGGCTTCCAAGAACTTTGGGGCCAAAACAAAAAAAGGAGATAGTTCATCAGAAGGGACACCTTCAGCTGAAGAAAAAACTAAATCTGACAGAAAAAGAAAACAAGTAGACCACCTCGAATGAGAATTTAAAAAGATTAAACCAACTACTTTTGATGGAGAATCCAAGACAGGAGAGGAAGCTGAAGCATGGTTGTTGGACATAAAAAAATACTTTCAGATCTACAATTATTCCAGCAACATGAAGGTCAGAATGGCCATTTACAATCTGAAAGGGAAGGCTAACATTTGGTGGCAAGACCTGAAATTGGCCAAGGGCCCAAGGGAAAAATAGTTGGAATGGTATGACTTTAAGAAGTATTTCAAGAAACAATACCTTTCAGAAAGTTACTATGAAAGAAATACAAAAGAATTATATGAGTTACAACTTGGACAGATGACAATGGAGGACCTTATAAATAATTTTTTAGAACTCTTAAGGTTCATAGCATACATCCGAGAGGATAAAGTAAAAATTCAGTGTTTTCTAAGCTGCCTACCATAGTCCTACAAGGACAGAATTGAATTTGACAACCTCAAATCCTTGAGCGAAGTGTTCAGGAAAGCTCGAATGTGCTACGATCAGTACAAATAGTGGGTGGAGTTTCCCAAAGCTTGGAAAGATAAGAAAGAAGAACGAATGAACCAGTGGAAGAAGGGGTACCAGCTAGCTCCTCATCGGAATACAACAATTTTTTTTTCGAGAAAGGACTTACACTCAAACCATCTGATTACGCAAGGCAGTGGTAAACCAGTAAACTTAGGAATGAAGAAGTTTGGAGACAACCCCCGTGAGCCATTAGAGTGTTGGGAATGCGGAGAGCCTCATCTAAGGAGGAATTGTTCACATTTGAGTTCAACAAACAGAATTGTTGTTCATAATCTGCAGGAAGCCTCGAAAGTGGGAGATGTGGGTAGAAGCCTACATCGGATAAATGAAACCATAGATGGTTGACAAGCTGACCACCAGTCCTTGGTGGTATAAATTGAAGGTAAAATCAATGATACTCTAATTTTTGTTTTAATTGACCCTGGAGCTACATTAAGTTATATTACACCTAGTTTGGTTAAGTCAAACCAACTTAAGAAATTGAAGCATGCGAAATCATGGCTTGTACAATTATCGACTGGTACTAAAATAAAGGTAGCAGAGTTTTTTCTGGATTTTAAATTCATCTTAGATGGTCAATGTATAAAGACCGATCTGAACATCCTACCATTGGGATCTTACGATATGATTATTGGGATGGACTGGTTGGAATGAAACAAAGAAATATTAAATTGCTATATGAAGATTCTTAGTTATAAGGATAAATGACCTATTCGATCAAGTGGGGGGAGCCAAGATCTTTTCAAAGCTTGACTTACGATCCGGTTATCATCAAGTTCAGATAAAAAATGAAGACATAAACAATACAACATTTCAGACAAGATACAGACATTATGATTTTGTAGTCATACCATTTAGACTCACTAACGCCCCAGGCACTTTTATGTGCTTAATGAACAGTATTTTTAGTGAGTACTTGGACAAGTTCGTGGTAGTATTCATTGATGACATCCTAGTTTATTCAAAGACGGAGGAGGAACATGAGAAGCACTTAAGAATAGTGTTGCAAATGTTAAGGAAGCACAAACTGTATGCTAATTTCGACAAGTGTGACTTGTACCAGAAAGACATATAATACATTGGACATATAATTTCAGTAGAGGGCATTGTCGTGGATCCGAAAAAGACAAAATCCATTAGAGAATGTTCGATACCTAAAGATGTAGCGGATATATGGTTGTTCATGGGAATCACTGGATATTACTGTCGGTTTATAGAGGGGTTTTCCAAGATAGCCTACCCTATCACCTCATTACAAAAGAAAGGAACCGGGTTTAATTGGTCAGAGAAGTGTCAAGACAACTTCAACAAACTTAAGGAATTATTGACAACAACACCCATATTGAAAGTAGAAGACCCATATAAAGACTTCACCGTATGCGTTGATGTAAGTAAAGAAGGACTAGGTGGTGTCTTATCATAGGAAGGACACATTATCTATTATGAGTCTCGAAAATTAAAAGAACATGAGAAGAATTGTGTCACCCATGACTTGGATTTGGCAGTAGTAATATGCTCTAAAGATGTGGCAACACTACATAATGGGCAAAAGATCCCTATTATTAACGGACAACAGTGGGGTGAAATATTTGTTTAACCAGCCAGACCTTAACGCAAGGAAGGAAAGGTGGTTATCTTTCTTGAGAAAATTTGACATTGAGGTCAGACATATCAAGGGAAAGGAAAAAAAGGTAGAAGACGCCTTAAGTAGAAGAATCCATGGGTTATTTGAAATGAATACTAGCAGGGAAGAAAGTGATCTAGAAGAAAGAATAAAGGCAACAGGTATCGATGACAAAAACTATACTAAAATAATGACAGAATTACCGAACAACATCGCAAACTTAGATAAATAAGATCTAAGTATCAACAAGAATGGACTGTTACGATTTAAAAATAGACTTTACATACTAGACTTAGCAGGGTTAAAATTAACAATCTTGGATGAAGTGCATAAGAAACCGTATTCTGGCCACCCAGGTTACCAGAAAATGATAACAACACTTAGAAAACTATTTTATTGGCCTAGTATGAAGGGAAAAACAACAGAATATTTGGCAAGGTGTCAATATTGTCAGCAGGTTAAGGTTGAACACCAGCATCCAGCCAGCCTATTACAGCCATTGCTAGTACCAGAATGGAAATGGGAGACTATATCACTCGAATTCATAACAGGTTTGCCAAAAACTTAGAAACACAATGACTCTATCATGGTTGTTATAGATAAACTCAGTAAGTCCACACATTTTAATCCTGTAAAGTCTTCTTTTAAAGATATAAACATTGCTGAAATATTCATGAAAGAAATCTTTAGACTGCATGGTATTCCTAAAATGGTGATTTCAGATAGAGACATAAAATTCACATCCGCCTTTTGGAAGGAATTGTTTGCAGGGCTCAATACTAACTTGAATTTCAGTACAAGTTATCATCCACAAATGGATGGACAAACCGAAAGGAAAAACTACATCGTGGAGGATATGCTCTACATGTATGTGAGAACAAAACCGAACAAGTGGAAAGACTATCTGCACTTGGTAGAATTTTCTTACAATGGGTACCAAACCTCAGCTAAGTTAATCCATTTCGAAATACTATATGAAAAAAAATGTATGACGCCAATCAAATGGGATAACCTGACTAACAGACTTATGGTCAGACCCAAAATGCTCCAAGAAATGGAGAGCATGGTTAGAAAGGTACAACATAACTTGAAGGAAGCACAGGATATACAGAAGAGTTACGCAGACCAGAAAAGACGACACTTGGAATTTCAAGCAGGAGACCATGTTTATTTCAAAGTCAAAGCCCGAAAAAGCTCTTTGAAATTAGGAAACTATGCCAAGTTAGCACCCAGGTTTTGTGGGCCCTTTGAGATACTAGCTCAAATTGGACTCGTAGCATACCAACTTGCACTTCCAGTTAATTTAAGAATTCATAATGTATTTCATGTTTCATTGCTAAAAAAGTATATTCATGACTCTACTCATTTGATTGATTGGAATTTGGTGCAGGTGGAAACCGAAGGCAAGTTCCAAGTGGAACCCCTGCGCATTCTAAACCAGAGAGAAATAGAACTTCGGAACAGATTCATCGCTCAGGTAAAGGTGCAATGGAAGCACTTTAGTCCTGAGGAGGCCACCTGGGAATTGCAGGGAGACTTAAGGAAATTTCATCCAATCCTATTATAGGAAAGGAAAAAACATTGAGGACGGTGTTTTATTTAAGGGGGAAAGGAAGTGACATCCCCAAAATAAAGAAATTGGACAAAATAATTTAGAATCTAAAAGTGTTGGAAAATTATTTCCGTTTTTAGTAAATTCTGAAATTGGAAAACTTTTGCCAATTATGGCAATTCCGAATTTCAAATTTTATGATTGTAATAAAT
This sequence comes from Picea engelmannii, assembly GCA_009831015.1. Taxonomy (NCBI): domain Eukaryota; kingdom Viridiplantae; phylum Streptophyta; class Pinopsida; order Pinales; family Pinaceae; genus Picea; species Picea engelmannii. The sequence continues at coordinate 161,253 of ML793913.1, forward strand.
GATTTGACTATAGGGCATATTTCTAATTTGTCCCAACTAGCTACTTGACTATGCCACTTGTATGAAAAAGGAAAAAAAAAGAATATTTCATATTGATTGCAGGAGGACAAATGGAGCAGCCATGTTGAAATTAGCTGACCATGACTCCATGAGTGGGGAACACATTGAAATTAACTCTGGGTTGATTGTTACAAGTGGAAAATTAGTGATCTGGCCAATAGCAGCCCCTAAAAATCAAGGATTTAGAAGGCTGCGAAAATTCCCCAAGAGAGGGAAAAAGTCCTAGGAAAAACGAATAAAAGAGCATATGTGAGGAGGTAGGATGCTGCCAAGTATGCTGGGGAAAAGACTAAGAAATTTTGTTCTTGTTGTTATGAACACTATTGTGTTAGTGTGAGGCAATAGAATACCACTAATATTCGAAGGAAATTACTGGAGAGGAGATTTCAATTCGCCCTCATGGATTCATGGTCAGGCTAGGGGGTAAACCGGGCAAGTAGATTTGGATGCCCTGTTTTATGGTTGGGAGGAACGTGGCTACTCCCTTCGTCTTCCTGTAAAATCTAGTTCAGATATGTAACTCTACCCTACTCTAGTCAAATGATCATGTATTGAAACTCATTTTACTTCTTTATACGATTTTGTTTCTAGTCGAATGATGTGGAAAGATTTAACTGTTTACTTCCAAATAATTGGCTGGATATGGACCCTTTTATATAGATTTAATACTGGGTAAATTACCAAGATTCTGGATTGTATTAAATGCGAAAAACGAATTCTGTAATAGTTACGAATTTCATAACAGATTGACTTGTTTTAATTTCCTATGGATGCTACTAATAAACAACAAGCCTTTATGACTAAGCATAC
>ML793913.1:182787-194124 GCA_009831015.1 Picea engelmannii
TGAATCTCCTTCATAAATATTTCGAAGCTTGTCCCAAATCTCTTTAGCAGATTTACAATGTGCAACTTTGGTGAATACCGTATCACTGAGACCATTCAAAAGTGTATTTATGGCTTTGGAATTATTCTCACCGAGTTTCACTGATTTTTCACTTGTTGGTGGAACTGTTAGTGTTGGGTATCCATCTACAATTTATTTCCAAACTTGCAATCCCTGTGCCTGTATATATGCCTTCAAACTTATGCTCCAAAAAGCATACTTATTTCCATCAAACTGTGGTATTCCATTTTTATACACATTGGTACTCTCCATGATATACCTTTTAGTGGTTAAACTGATTTCTGAAGGAACCTTCTCTGATACCAATTGTTGGATTATTGAGAGGGGGGGTGAATCAGTAATAACATAATTATAATATTTTTTCTTCAAATGTTATATCAATGTAGAATTATTATCCAATAATGAGAAGTAATAAATAATCACACACATACATAGTACACCAGTGTTTTACATGGAAACCTAAATCAGGAGAAAACCATAGAATGCTTTTTCTTATATGTCTTGAATAATTACATTCATTGGAAGCAACAACTTCCTTTGTTTTCCAGCTGCAACTGGAAGGAGGCTCCAACCCCCTAGTTTCTTAGGCTACAAACCTAGGGAAGCTCCAACTCCCCAAATCTCTAGCTACAACCAGAAGGAGGATACAACCCCCAATGTTCTCCAGCTACAACCAGAAGGTGGCTACAACCACCTATCCTTGCCCTGTCCTGCCACCCTGAAGTAGAAGTAGAATGATGGAACCACTGTCACACTATCACTGTGAGATATACCACTGTAAACCTATAGCAATAAATATGAACAATGAATCAACCATGCATCAACCTATAATCAACCTATACCATAAACAAGTGCATCAACCATGCCAAAACCTGTAACCAACCTATACCATAAACAAGTGCATCAACCATGCACCAACCTGTAATCAACATGTACCATAAACAAGTGCATCCAACCATGTACCAAGTATGTTCCAATCATGTGTCAACTACTCATCAACTATTAATCATCAATATGTACCAGCATCATCAACTATATACTTCATGTATCTGTCAACTCATCAACTACTTGTCTCAACCATGTACTCAACATGTACCTCAACCAAAAGTCCTCACCAATTTCATCATCCAAATGTGATTTGTAGCTCTGTAAGAGACTTGTTTTATATGATCACATTCCTGCAAAGATTCCTTAACTTAAAAAACAAGAGACTAGCATTTTCATCAAACTTTTCTTTAGTCTCACATGCCTAGTTTTGGATTAGTAAACAACCCTAACTTGAAGTAATCGTAACTTTGAACCTGTAATATATAAAGATATGAAACTGATACACAATGTTTTTTAGTGTTTTTTGTGCAATTCCACCAAGTAGAACTACTTGTAACCTCTCATAAAAGGATTTATAGAAAAAATGGCATACCTTGTTGAATTTTGGCTTATTCTATAGAGCATCCTTGAATAGCATGCCTCGTACAACATATTTTATGAAATAATATGAAACTGTTACAAAACATACTATAGAATGTACCCTAACCAACACAATTGGACTCACTAAATTTGGATCTGTTATGAAGAAGTTATGACGTTTTTACCTGAGACACCTGATTTTGACTAGTTTCAAGACGGACCACAAACCCTATTTTCCACAGAGTGAAACTCCCAAATTTTTAACCAAAGATACTTGGATATGTTTTCTCACTTGCATATCAATTTCAGGATCTGAATAATTATAGAAAAAATGTTAAAGAAAAAATGGTGAGATGACCTGAAAATAACATACCTTAGAAAGCACCATCAAAATAATTTATCCTTCCTTGCATTTTGGCCTTCTTTTCTTCACTTTCCTTATAATTTCAGCTTGGATATCATTTTTATACCTTAGACACCAATAGATATTCAATATACTAAAGTGTTATTCAAATGAGAGAGCCTTTCCTCTTATTTATACTCTCGAAGTAGCTTCCTTAAAAACATCTTCTAGGTCACTTGGCCCCACTTTCTTTATTTTAGGGTTGGGTCCACTTCTAATTTCTCCATTAAAATTATTATTGAAATAATTTATTTTGTATTCACATTGAATTATAATACACTCATCACTTCACTTTATTATTTACCTTTTAAAATCTCTTAAACCACTTTGATTACTTTGACCTTTTGGGGCTTTTAGATGACATATGAGGGTCCTCCAACTTTGTAAGGCCATAACTCTCAAACCATGAGGAGTTATGTGACGTTCTACATACCACCATAGATGGCATGCCATGTACTATTCATATAGAATATTATTATCTGAAAATATATCATAACTCATACCGTTACCCATCAAACAAAATTGGGTCCATTACCCAAACCTGGGGTCTCCGACTTCTCATGGCCATAACTCTCTAACCGTGAGAAATTATGTGGCATTCCACATACCACTGGAAATGACATGAAAAACACTATCCATCTAGAATATTTTCCCTGGAAAATTCACTTTCCTTCATCTCATTATTCCATAATTAAGCATGGGTTCTCTTATGGCACAAAGCATCTTCCCATGAGGGCTTTCACCATAAGGGGACCACTTTGGAGTTCATCCATATTTACTTCTTATCAACCATGAAAAAACAATAATGATTCATATTTACATAAAACACTATTAGGTCCATTACCCAAACCTCTGTGTTATGGGTCTTTCTTCAAGGGTTGACATCAATGACAACCAACCTTAATCAACAACAATTACCAATTGTTGGATTACTGAGAGGGGGGGTGAATCAGTAATAGTGTAATTATAATCCTTTTTCTTCAAATGTTATATCAATGTAGAATTATTATCCAATAATGAGCAGTAAGAAATAAACAATCACACACATACACAGTACACTAGTGTTTTACGTGGAAACCCAAATCAGGAGAAAACCATAGAATGATTTTTCTTATATGTCTTGAAGAATTACATACATTGGAAGCACCAACTTCCTTTGTTTTCCAACTACAACTGGAAAGAGGCTCCAACCCCCTAGTTTCTCAGGCTACAACTTGAGGAAAGCTACAACTCTCCAATTCTTCGGCTACAACTAGAAGGAGGCTACAACCCCCAATGTTCTTCGGCTAACACCGTAAGGTGGCTACAACCACCTGTACTTGCCCCGTCTTGCCACTCTAAAGTAGAAGGAGAATGATGGAACCACTGTCACACTATCACTATGAGATATACCGCTGTAAACCTATACTAATAAATATGAACCATGCATCAACCATGCATCAACATGTACCTCAACCTGTAATAAACCCGTACCATAAACAAGTGCATCAATCATGTACCAACCTGTAATTAGTCGGTAATATAAAAAATTGCATACAACCATGTACCAAGTATGTACCAATCATGTGTCAACTAATCATAAACTATGACTCATCAATATGTACCAACATCATCAACTATACACCTCATGTATGTGTGCCAACTCATCAACTACTTGTCTCAACCATGTACTCAACGTGTACCACAACCAAAAGCCCTCATCAATTTCATCATCAAAATATGATTTGTATCTTTGTAATAGACCTATTATATATGATCACATTCTTGCAAACCTTCCTTAACTTTAAAAACAAGAGACTAGCATTTTCATCAAACTTTTATTTAGTCTCACATGCCTAGTTTTGGATTAGTCAACAACCTTAACTTGAAGTAATCATAAATTTGGACCTGTAATGTATAAATATATAAAACTAATACACAATGTTATTCAGTGTGTTTTCTTCAATTCCTCCAAGTGTAACTATTTGGAACCTCTCAGAAAAAGAGTTATAGGAAAAATGACATACCTTGTTGAATTCTGGCTTATTCTAGAGAGCGACCTTGTAGAGAATTCCCTGCACAAAATGTTTGATGAAATGATCTGTAACTATTACAAAGAATACTACAGACTGTACCCTAACCAAAACATTTGGTCTCACCAAATTTGGATCTTTTATGAAGAATTTAGGACGTTTTTACCCGAAACACCGGATTTTGACTAGTTTCAGGACTGGCCACAAACCCTATTTTCCACGGAGTGTAACTCCCAAAAGAAAATGACCCAAGAGATAAAAAAAAATTCACATATACTTGGATATGTTTTCTCACTTTCATAGAAAATTCATGTTATGAATCATTATATAAAAAAAATTATAGCGAAAATGGTGAGATGACGTGTAAATAACATACCCTAGAAAGCACCATCAAAAGAATTTATCCTTCCTTGCATTTTGACCTTATTTTCTTCACCTTCACTCAGAATTATTGTTTATATATCCTTGGTTACCCCAGAAACATATATATATTCAATATGCTCAAGTTTTATTCAAATGAGAGAGCCTTGTCTCTTATTTATACTCTCCAACTAGCTTCCTTAAAAACATCTTCTAGGTCACTTGGCCCACTTTCATTATTTTAGGGTTGGGACCACTTCTAATTTCTCCATTAAATTTATTATTGAAATAATTTATTTTGTATTCAATTTGAGTTATAATACACTCATCACTTCACTTTATTATTTACCTTTTAATTTCTCTTAAACCACTTTGACTACTTTGACCTTTTGGGGCTTCTAGATGACAAATGAGGGTCCTCCAACTTCGTAAGGCCATAACTCTCAAACCGTGAGGAGTTATGTGACGTTCTACATACCACCATAAATGGAATGACATGTACTATCCATATAGAATAGTATTATTAGAAAATATAGCATAACTCATACCATTACCCATCAAACAAACTTGGGTCCATTACCCAAATGTGGGCTCTCCAACTTCTCATGGCCATAACTCTCTAACGTTGAGGAATTATGCAACATTCCACATACAACGAAAATGACATGACAAGCACTATCCATCTAGGATATGTTTCTTGACAAATTCACTTTCCTTCATCTCATTAATCCACAATTAATCATGGGTTCTCTTACTCCATAAAGTGTCTTCCCGTGAGGGCTTTCAGCATAAGGGGACCACTTTGGAGTTCATCCATATTTAATTCTTATCAACAATGACAAAAAAATAATGAGTCATATTTACATCAAACAATATTAGGTAGATTACCCAAACCTTTGTGCTATGGGTCTTTATTCAAGGTTTGACATCAATGACAACCAACCTTAATCAACAATCTCCCCCTTTGGCATTGATGGCAACACTCTGATGCAACACTAAAATCATATCACTCATGATCCCCCTGGAACCATGCCTCTGTCCTATGCATATGATAAACATGCTCCTCCTAGAACCATGCCTCTTTCCTTTTCATATGATAAATCTCTCCCCCTTTGTCATCAATGGAAAATGTATCTTTCCATCCAGGGCTACTAGATGACATATGAGGGTCCTCCAACTTCGTAAGGCCATAACTCTCAAACTGTGAGGAGTTATGTGACGTTCTACATACCACCAGAAATGGAATGACATGTACTATCCATATAGAATAGTACTATGTAAAAATATATCATAACTCATACCGTTACCGATCAAACAAACTTGGGTCCATTAGCCAAACCTGGACTCTCCAACTTCTCATGGCCATAACTCTCTAACCATGAGGAATTATGTGACGTTCCACATACCAACTGAAATGACATGACAAGAACTATCCATCTAGGATATTTTCCCCGACAAATTCACTTTTCTTCATCTCATTATTCCATAATTAAGCAAAGGTTCTCTTACTCCACAAATCGTCTTTCCGTGAGGGCTTTCAGTATAAGGGGACCATTTTGGAGTTCATCCATATTTACATCTTCTCAACAATGACAAAACAATAATGAGTCATATTTACATCAAACAATATTGGGTCCATTACCCAAACCTTTGTTCTACGGGTCTTTCTTCAAGGGTTGACATCAATGAAAACCAATCTTAATCAACACAACGTAGGTAGACAATAAAAATAAGTGTGAGCAAGGCGTGAAAGAGGAAATTGATTCCTTCATAAATAACCAGACTTGGGACTTGGTTCAGTTTCCTGTAGGAAAAATAACATTGAAAAATAAATGGGTTTACAGGTTGAAGGAAGAAGATGGAGGCAAAAAATGATACAAAGCCAGACCTATTGTAAAGGGGTTTGCACAGAAGAAAGGTATATATTTTGATGAAATATTTTCTCCTATTGTTAATATGACTTCAATTAGGACTATTTTATGTCTTGTGGAAGTAGAAGACTTTCATATTGAAAAATTAGATGTAAAACCAAATTTTTTACATGGGAATTTGGAGGAAGAGATTTATATGCAGCAACCATAGGGGTAAGAGGTCAAAGGAAAGGAGAATGTGGTATGTAGGTTTAATAAGATATTGTTTGGACTAAATCAAGCTCCAAGGTAGTGGTATTTGAAGTTTGACAGGATTATTACATAACAAGGTTATAGTAGATGTCATTATGATCACTCTGTTTATTTTAAAAGGATAGAAAATAGAAGCTATGTTATCTTGCTATTGTATGTAGATGACATGCTTATTGGAGGGTCTAATATGAAGGATATAAATGTGCTCAAGAAGAAATTATATAATTAATTTGTGATGAAGGATTTGAGTGTTCTAAATAAAATCCTTGGTATGATAATACCAAGAGACAAAAAAAATCACAAATTGACATTGTCTCAGGGTGAGTACATAGATAAGGTGTTGGATAGGTTTAGAATGTAGAATGAAAAACCAGTTATTACACCTTTGTCCAACCATTTCAAATTAACAAAGGAAATGTGTCCCAAGACATAGGAGGATATAGAATACATGTCTAGGGACCCTTATTCATCAGTAGTTGGAAACTTGATGTATGTGATGTTTTTCACAAGACTAGATATTGCACATATAGTGGGAGTTGTGAGAAGGTATATGAACAATCCAGGTAAAGAACATTGGGAGGAAGTAAAGTGGACTCTCGGGTATTTGAGAGCTACTACTACTCATGCATTATGTTTTGGAGGTTCATACATTGTTCTACAGGGATATATTTATCCATATATGGCAGGTGATAAAGATATCAGTAGGAGCATAGAACAATATTTTTTTACTATAGGTGGAACATCAGTATGTTGGATTTTGAAACTGCAAAAGGTTGTTTCACTTTCAACGAAAGAAGCAGAGTATGTTGTTGCTACAAAGGCTATTAAAGAAATCATTTGGTTACATAGGTTTATGGAGGAATTGGGAAAGAAGTAGGAGAATAACAAGTTTTACCATGACAGTGAGAGTGTCATTCATCTTGCAAATAACTCATCGTTCCATTTGAATAATAAGCACATACATGTCAGGTACCATTTCATACGATCCATCTTGGAATATGGAAATTTGAAGTTGAAAAAGATACATACTATCCAGAATCCTGTAGACATGTTAACAAAGGAAATAACCAGGGAGAATCTAAGTTCCTACTCAGTTTCAGTTGGTCTTCAAGCATGAAGGTGAAGATGAGAAATTTTTCAGGTCTAAATGTGTGGTATAGTCCATTATGTAAAGAAATAGTGGAGTTGTTTTGATCAGACTCCAACTGAGAGATTGTTTGTTTTGGAGCTTGATTATCTTCTTGATTCATATGTTTGTTTCAGTTGTGCTTGGACCCCATTCCCTAACGGGGTGTGAGGGGGGATTTCCCCCCACAACTTTCACTAGGGGGTCCATGGGGGGGAAGTGACAATTTTTGTATCCCCCCCATGGCGGGGGATTCCGAGGTAGCTCCCCTGAAGTTAAATATTGGGAAAATTTTCCTTGTAAAATATTGTAATTTCATAGTCAATCTGGACCATTCATTATAAGGTCATAGATTGACGGTAGAAGTTACGCTAGGTTTTTTTTTTCCCTAGAAGGCAGGGATGATCTTAAGGATGGAAAATTATTTTAAAATGTAGAAACCTTGACGAATCTTACTAATCCTTCATATCCCAACTATAAATGTTTGACAATATTTTTGTAAAAATATTCTAATTTCTAAGGATTTTATATAGTTTGTATAAAATTTTGGTGATTTTTGAGGTAAAATAATTTTATCCTATAGAATTTGGGCGAATCATTTTTAGAATAACGAATATTGTTTTGGGAAAAACAATGGAAAATTAGCCCATGAGAAAAATTTAGCCCCTAAAATCATCCATGCTAGAAGGCAACCCTCTTTTATGAGGGAATTGTATTACAGTTGTATACATGTGTGATTATTGTATTCTAAGAGATGATACTGTGAGATAAAGAAGAGGAAGTTACATCAGGTGTGATGTAGGTTGTATCCCTTCATTTTCCTAGATAATAAAATGAAGGACCTGGTAATTTCTCTTATGGACGTAGCCCACACTGGGTGAACCACGTATATCTTTGTCTCTATTGTATTGTGTATCTTCTGTGTTTTATTTCCGTTTTTATTTTATTTTATTGCTCCACGATCCTGCTTTTCTAACAAAAAACAATTTCTCTTAGATTGTCTAGCCTATACATAGAATAGAGCTCAATTTCAAAATATTTGTCACACTACCAACCTTTCTAAGATTTTAACTCAACAAAACTATTGTGATCTTGGAAATCTTATCCTAATGCTTTAAATAAAATTCTAAAAATTGAGGATAATCCCCTACCCTCTTAAGGTCTAATAGACCAATTTTGTCTAAACCTTAATCATCATCATCATCATCGTCATCATATATATATATATATATATATATTACAACCCAGTCTGTAGGAGATGTTCATGCAAAGTAATGCATTATAATAATAAGTAAATAATAAAAAATAAAAAATAAAATATTATGTCGTATATAACAACCAACCTAGATCCATTTAACTTTGAATTTATCAAGGATCAAGAGGAATCAAATCTCAAATCTCTAAGTGAAAACAATTTTTTAGAATGAAAAAATTCAGGAGAAGTTAAAGATTTGTACCTCTAAAAATCTAGAGTTAAATAAATCTAGACTAGTTTAAGTTCAATCTTTAAATTTTATTAATACATTTAAAAAATAGATAATATACATTTTTAAAAAAAATTGATTAAAAAAAATCCAATATAATAAAATGAATGATTTCATTTTCACATCTTTTAAAAAATTATAAATTTACATTTCATTTAATTTAAATTCTTCTTAATGGATTCCTCGCAATATTTTAATAAATGAATCCATAGTTACTGGATAAATTCCCTCTTAATAATAAATTTAAGTTAAATTCTTCTTAACGTTATTTTAATTAGATTCCTCTCCATATTTAATAAATGAATCCATAGTTACTAGATAAATTCCCTCTTAATAATAAATAAAAAACATGCATTAAATCTTTTATAAAATTTAATAAATCTAAAAATACTTTCTAAATTATATTAATTTAAAATTTTTAGAGAAGGGTCATAGAGAAATAAATTGGATTATAATAGAAAAAGCTAGATTATGATGATGATGATGATGATGATGATGATGATGATTAACGTCCACTAAGACTTAATTGGTCTATCGGACCTTAAGAGGGTAAGTAATTACTTGTGATTCTTGTAACAACCCTGGTAGAATATATACTTAGGGATTATTAAGTAAAAGATTTATTAGGTAATAATTTTTTCGTAACATGTTAATAATTAAACAAAGATTGGTCTAATGATATTAATTAAGTATTTATTAATTAATTAAAGGTTATAATTTTGATTAATTAATTAATTAATTAACTACTTATTATATTCAATAACATGGGTATAAATTTAAAAGAGTTAATAAATTATATTGTTAAAAAAAATGCTTACGTATACGGAAGGGATAAGGGGCATTAATAAATGGATAGGGAACATTAAATAATTGGATAAGGGGCATTAACTATGGGTAGGTAAGGAAGTAAATGGGGTGAAAGGGTAGTGAAGGAAGGATATGAGGGGAGGAGGTTTACGAAGGAGGAGGATCATTCTACGGGATTATTATTTTTCTTTGGGGGCTCTCTTGGATTTGCAAGGAGGAGAGTTTGAGCTCTGTAGTTAGGAGGATTAGTATAGGGGGCATCAGTTTGCTGGGGGTTTTGGGCACAGGGGCTAGGATATCCATATGGTATCCTAGAGCTAGGTAGTTGTCCTAGTTGGCAGGGTGGATACTCGGTTTTGGGCAAGGTTGGTCTGTGGATTCAAGCTGGGTAAGGAAACAACAGGAAGGTCAACAAGACAAGTGGAAAACAAAGGGTTAGCATCAAACCTAGGTATTTAAAATTACGTATTTGTTTATTCTATTATGAATTTTATTATTCGTTGATCAATTTAACTTGCGTATGTGCTAAATTAAAAGGATTTATTGAATTTTCTGAAATCAAGTAGCAGTTATTGTTTTGTTTGATTAATTATTTGACGTTAAATTAAAATGGTCACTACACATGGTATCAGAGCACCTCGTTCACACTCTAGAGCCTTAAGGGCCAAGTTTCCAGCTCCAACTCTAGCTCCGCCTAACCTGCAAACCAAAAGAACTATTATTTTGATTATATATAAACAAATCCAAATATATATAAATAATACGAATTGAAAATGTAAAAAAACAAATTTACCAAAGTAAAACACGTGAAAGAAATTTAGTTTGGGTTCCAATGCTTGAAATTTAAGGTTGTTTTGAATGCAAATTGATCTACAAGTCATAGGATAATCCTTTGTTTGCTCATCTACCATAAAATAGATTTGAATACAAAAGCATCCTTTTTTTTTCTGTCAAAACACAACATTAAGATAGATTGGTAATCATTTAGTGCATGAAAACAAATGCAAAATTCTAAGCAACAACACTTAAGGGTCCTCAAGACTCTAGAATTAGTATGCAATGCACCTTACGTCCCTGAGTCATACTCAGTCTAGGATATTCATATAGTACACAACGTACTTCTTCAGCAAGAGTATTCCAAACCAAGTAATAAGAGAGGTGGAAATTCATTGAGTTACGCCACTGTCAAACCACCATCACCCGAGATTGATGTTGTGTTGAAAACTCTGTCCAGAAGTCGAGAGAACTTCAGCCGATTGATCAATTGGCTGACGGTGCATAAATCCAGCAATATCATCATCAGACCTGAAAATGAACACTTATCTCGATCCTAGCTCTAGGAGAGGGTATCGGTCAAGAAGCGGTAACCGTAACGCTCTCTATCTATAATACTTCCAACTTCATTTTAAAGGTCGATCTCCAAACCTTAAACTACTCGATTCATAATCCAGTTTCATGATGCTTCCTTATTAAAGAGATTCATAAACCCTGAGTATAGCTCTTAATCTCTACATCCATTTCGAGTTCTCTGTAAATAAATAGAACTGCAAAAAAA
>ML793913.1:194135-233948 GCA_009831015.1 Picea engelmannii
ATACAAAAACGCAAAAGAATGTCAATGAAGAGAAAAATAAATCAACACCCAGAAGAAATTCCCACCACTTCAAGATCTCCTTTACAATTTGTACATCTTAAGATCTGATAACACAGTCAGGGCATGCGGATGTATGCATTTTCCCTCACCAAATCTTGCCTCTCGTCAATGGGAAGGTACTATGAAACATCCTTCATCTTTTGCACTAAAAAGAAAGGAAGCACAATGCACAAAGCTATTAGCCATATAAAAGGTAACCCTACTTTTGGAAGCATTCAAATGGCAGAATTACCTTTAATTTTCATATCGACTATAATGTATTATAATGTAAGAAAAATTTCAAAGTGTTCATCGATTCAAAACTCTAACAATATTTGCAGATTCTGCACTAGGAAGATGCATAGTATTCACCAAATACGTCACCAAATTTACAGCTATGCCCAAAGTGGTCAATCTTTCACACAGCTTGATTCATGTATCAATGCCTCACAGTTAACCAAACGAATCTCAATGTAAAATTGAGTTATGACATTAGTCAATATCTATATCTATACCTAGTATGAGAATTGTAGGCAACCATCCTCCTGTTCTGGCGTTATCAGCAGGATCGCCCTTGAAGTCAAGGGCTTGAACTTTTGCAGCTCCTGTTGATGGATTTTGCTCCTCATTATGTTCCTGAAGTATACACAAAGACCAACATGCTCAATGCTATAACAAATCTTCACACAGATATCAGCTACTATAACAAACCAACACCACCAGATTTTCTAAGTTTTTACAAAGATGAGGTTCATATATGATATTTTAGGTATAGACAAAGGAAGGGGAAGCCTTAGATGTCGATCAATTTTGATAGAATTAATATAGAACTTTTAGAAAATGGCCTACAAAAACAGATCTTGAGTGAATGCATGTTAGTTAATATTCCAAACATCTAAACGCTATTACTAAACTCTATGATCAGAAATTGAGGGATGGATCCACTCTAAAACATACAAACAATATGAGCAACGGTGAAATTGTACATTTCCTTTAAAAAAAAAAAAAAAAACACTCAAGAAAGTATACAGTTTTATGGCACTGCATTGATAAGGCATCAGCCTATGAAACATTAAAACAAAAAACATTTGAAGAACTTCATTGATAAAAGTCTTTGACTATGAAAGAATGCAGAATAAATGTGAATTCAACTGGTGGAATATAATTTATCGACTCTTAGGCCTGCATGTCTCAATCTCTCAGGGTCCGAGGATCAATTACGGGATGTCTAGATTGCAGAGCCGAGGTCACAGGATAAACCAAAGATTTGTCAATGGCACTGTGGTCTAGTGGTAGATCGATGAGAGTTTACCGCAACTGCCCATGTTTGATTCTCAGCGAATTCCTATGGGCTCTTCCTTAGAATCCCTGAAGCAGCATGTACCAAGAGTTTTGATCCCACCCTGGCCAAAAATTGGATGGTTTCTGTAAAAATAAAAGATAAATCACAACTTTAAATGACTACTCAGTAAAACCTTATATTGCATCCCATTAATATCTAAATAAATGGCTTTCTTTTTTGGATATAAGTGCTGCAAAGTGAAAGTGCAGTGTGTGTCTAAACTTTCGTCTCTGTAGACTCTGAACATGTCAATCACTCTGACAATTGGAGGGTGGTAGATGATACTAGGTTAGCTCTAGTTGGAATCTTCTAACTGTATTTGCTATCTTACCAGGATACTTGATTTGTCTTAATATTTTGCTATTGCATCCATTGGTGCCAAGTTCTAAATAAGTAGTATCTTTGCAGCCAACAATGTCTTCTTTTGAAAAACCTTGATACTTTTTTTCAAGGATCTCTTCTAGCTCCGTTAAAACAGTTATTTCAACTATCAAAACACAGAGAAATTTGCCAAAACACCCTGGATTCAATGGAAGACGATCGAAAGATCAGTTCAAAATACTATCAAGACTAGATTTTCATCAAACTCGGTGTCTAAACTGACACGAAATTACCTGTTCCGAGCATCAAATACTCACAAAAACCCTGAGAAACACAAGCCACCGCCATGCACAAAGCCACGACCAGACCAACACCAGCGCCAAGAGTAGAGAGACAAAGCAGAGTGGAGAGGCGACAGAGGAAAAAGGTGGAATTGAAGGTGTGTAGGGTTGGGAATGAGCATGATGAGGGAGGGGCACGTGGGCCTCATGCAAGGACCCGCTGCCCACGTTAAATTTTTTTTTTTATTATTATTCTTATTTAGTTTTTTTTTAGTTTTTATTTTGGTTAAATTTGTTAAGGTTTTAATTTAAATTCAATGTAAAATTTTAAATGTTTTGATTTTAAATTAATATTAAATTTAAACTATTAAAATTTAAATTAATGTTAAATTTTAAATATAATTTTATTTAATGTTCAATTTTAAATTTTAGTAAATAGAATATAATTTAAATAACATATAGTTAATTAAGAGTTTAAGTTTTACGATTACTTAATGGTATGATTAATTAATTATATTTTATGATTAATTAATCATGTTTTAATATTTTTATTAATTAATTATGTTTTAAATTTATTTATAATTAAAAGTATGTTTAATTATATTCAAAATTTATAATTCATGCTTAAGGAAGGAGGAGAAACTTCCTCCAAATTACTTTCCTCACACTGACAGTGTAAAGGAGTTTGGTAGATGCTAGTTGTGTTGGGCTCAAGAATGGCGTCAAGGAAAGTGGATGCGACTAAATGAAGTGACTAATTAGATTGTTTTTAGCGAAAGGTTAAGGACCTAGAACGAGATAAGCGGGTGGGGGTTCAAGGCCATCGCCATATGGTAACAGAGTCGCTTGAAGGACATTAGTCGCAGGGATTTCAATGGCAACGAGTGCAACATCTCGTTCATCGCCAACGACGCAGATAGGTCCACAACCATCTCAGGGAACAACGAGTAGGGGCATGGGTTCCAGGGGAAGGAACTCATTTCAGAGACAATCACATAACAGTGCACAGGTTCAATCTCGTGTTACTTGTTGGGGGTGCGGAGGACCCCATTACCAGCGCGACTACCCAGAGTTACAATCAGGGTTCGTGCATAGAGAAGGAAAGGCACCAATGGGAAGATCAAGTAGCAACCACCATATTTACGCAGCAGTTAATAACCGTCAGGCTGAACATCAATCCACGATGGTGGAGTCATTAGGTATGCTAAATCATATCAATGTTAAGATTTTGTATGATTCTGGTGCGAAAAATAGTTTAATTTCACCATTAGAATTAGAAAAGAGTGGGTTGGCCGCCTACGAGCACGATGACTTTAAATAAGTCGAGATGGCTTCGGGGGAAAAACAAGCAGTAGGACCTAGTGTCGATAATTGTATAGTAGACTTGGGAGTGTGCACTACCAGGTTGAAGGTATACATCACTGCTCTCGGGGAATATGACCTAATCATTGGAATGGATTGGTTAGCAGCTCACCGAGCTTTGGTATATTGTTTCACACTTAGGGTGCTTTGTGTCGATGATTAAGGAAGACCAATAGAGATCTAAGGTGTACAGAGAAAAGTGTCGTTACGCTTTATATCAACTATGAAGGTTAAGCGATGCTTGAGGCAAGGGTGTCGACTGTATGTAGTGGAAGCAGTGAATGAAAGGAAGGGACCCTCATTGGATCAGTACCTGGTATTGTCAGACTTTCAGGATGTTTTTCCGAACGAGTTACCAGGGTTACCCCCTGAGAGGGAGCTTGATTTTACTATTGAGCTAAAACCTGGTGCAGAACCGATCTCCAAGACTCTGTATCAGATGACAACACTGAAACTTTGTGAATTGCAAATGCAGTTGAAAGAGTTACTGGACATAGGGATAATAAGGCCCAGTGTCTCACCTTGGGGCGCACCAGTAAATTTTGTAAAGAAGAAGGACAGATCCTTATGATTGTGTATAGAATACAGGGACTTGAACCGTGCTACAGTGAAAAATAGGTACCCAATGCCTCAAATAGATGACCTCTTCGATCAGATGAAAGGAGCAGCGGTATTCTCAAAGATGGATTTGCGATCAGGGTATCATCAGTTAAGGATTAAGGAAGGTGATATCCCAAAAACTACCTTTCGAACTCGGTTCAGACATTACGAGTTTGTTGTAGTACCTTTTAGATTGACCAATGCACCAATAGTATTCATGAGCCTCATGAACGGTGTATTCTGGAAGTACTTAGACCGTTTTGTACAAGTCTTTTTGGATGACATCCTCATCTATTCCAAGAATGAAAGAGAACATGAGGAACACCTACGGGTAGTGTTGTCTTGCCTTAGGGGGAACAAATTGTATGGGAAGCTGTCGAAGTGTTCCTTCTTCTAGAAAGAGATCCACTATTTAGGTCATATCATTTCCGACGAAGGAATCTCTGTGGACCCAGAAAATGTAAAGGCCATTATGGAGTGGCCAGTACCAAAAAATGCCCATGAGGTGAGAAGCTTCATGGGGCTAGCAGGTTATTATCGGATATTTGTCGAAGGATTCTCCAAAATAGAGAAACCCATCACCACCTTGCAGCGTAAGGGGGTCAGGTATGAATGGACAAAAGAGTGTGATAGTGCATTCATTGAGATTAAGAGGTTACTAACTAGTGCGCCAATTCTACGAGTGTCGGATATGGAAAAGGACTTCATAGTCTGCACGGATGCCTCGAAGCAAGGGTTGGGGGCCATGCTAATGCAAGATGGAGGAGTGATAGCTTAAGCGTCAAGGAAGTTGAAGAAACATGAGGAGCTATACGTGACTCATGATTTAGAGTTGGCAGCTGTAATGCTAGCTCTGAAAATTTGGAGGCACTATCTTGTGGGGCGAAACTTTGAGCTCAAAACGGACCATCAAAGTTTAAAACATCTCTTCTCTCAAAGAGATCTGAATGCCAAGAAAAGGCGATGGAGTGAGTCTATGAGTGAGTACGATTCTGGTATTTCGTACATCAAGGGAAAGGAAAATGTGGTCGCATATGCCTTGAGTAGGAGACCATGTATCTTCTCCTTGGTAACCTTAAAGGTCAATCTGAGGCAACATGTGTTGACACAACTCCCAGGAGACAATTGGTATTTAAAGGTTACTTCAAACCTCCAGAGCAGGAGGCAATTAGATCCAAAGTATGAAGGATATATTCTGTAAACAGACAGACTGTTAAGATATCAATAAAGTATGTACATCCCTGAGAATGGGGATATTCGAAGCATCATACTGAAGGAATCCCATAGAGAACTTTATTGTGCGCATCCGGGTGTGAATAAGATGTACGCAGATATGAGGAAGCTCTTCTTCTGGGTAGGCATGAAGCGCGATGTAGTCCATTTCATCACCAAATTCCTGGAGTGTCAACAAGTGAAATCCAACCACCATCACCCGACAGGCCTCCTACAACCACATGATGTTCCTATGTCCAAATGGGAAGTCATCTCTATGGATTTTGTTGCGGGGTCGCCACTCATATCTCATAGAAACAATTCCATTCTTTTGATAGTGGATAAGTTAACCAAGATTGCTCATTTTATTCCGGTTAGAGACACTTACGATGTCACTGATGTGGCACGTGTGTTTGTAAGCGAGGTTATCCATTTGCACAGGATACCTAAGAAGATCATTTCAGATAGGGATTCCAAATTCACTTCTAGGTTTTGGACAAGCTTACAGTCAGCGTTGGGGACTCAGTTGAATTTAAGCACAACTTATCATTCTGAAATAGATGGGAAAACTGAGAGAGTAAATCAAGTCATGGAAGACATGCTTAGGATGTATTTAATGGATAATCAAACCCAGTGGGAGAAGTACCTACCTTTGGTAGAGTTTTCCTACAATAACAATTATCATAGCTCAATCAGAATGCCACCCTACGAAGCTTTGTATGGGAGGCCATGCAGAACACCATTGAGTTGGGATAGACTAGAAGACCGAGTAACAGTTGGGCCAGAATTGATCCAGGAAATGGAAGAACAAGTGATTAAGATTAGGCAGAGACTAAAGGAAGCATAGGATAGGCAAAAAAGCTATGTTGATGCACATAGGACCGAACGAAGTTATGAAGTGGGAGACCAGGTTTTCATTTGTATCAGGCCTAATAAGAGTACCATACGATTCAGGAAGGGGACAAAGTTGTCACCTCCATTTATAGGACCATTCAGGATCCAAGAGAAAATTTGACCCATTTCATATCGTCTTGTACTGCCACCCCACTTGCATAAAACTCATAATGTATTTCATGTATCTGTTTTACATCATTATGTTGCTGATGAATCACATAAACTAAATTGGAAGGAATTGCAGGTATCGGACATGGGAACGCTCATGGTAGAACCGTTATGCATATTGGACCGTAGAGTCCGACAGTTCAGAAACTGTCTGGTAGACCAAGTTAAGGTCCATTGGGACAAGTATAGTCCAGGATCTGCTACTTGGGCAGATGCCGAGACACTACGAAGAGACTATCCCTCACTTTTTTTACCACCTCGAGAACATGTTTGACGAAGGTTGGGTGTATGTAACACCACCTTTTGACTTAGATATCTAGGATTACCTGAGGCCGGATATACTTTATTTTCTAGTCACAATGAAACTATTAAGTGATACACCTAAACTTTAAATGTATGAACTTTTATGAATGATTAAATGTTATTGATGATGATGTATGTAATGCGATCTATTATGTGAATGTAAATTCTACGAATGTTTAAATGTTATTTATGATGATGTATATGATGCGACATATTGTGAGAATGTGATTTGAATGAATGTTTAAATGCTATTAGGATGATGTTGGATATGATGCAGTCTATTTTGGGTAAATGATAATCTTATGAATAGATGTCAAAATTGAATTATGGGATATTATGAGATCTATTTCTAATTAGAAAACTTTGATGTTAATTTATTGGTATAGGGATACCAAATTGAAATGATGATAGTATGCAATTACATGATGATAATGCATAGAAATGTATGAGTTTGTGTTACAGACTAATCTGCAGGTTAAGGGCTATGAAATAGCCAAGGGATAATGATGATGAAAGTGGATATAAGGACCACTAACCGAGAAACATTATGGTATGAATATTGTATGTGAAATTTATATTGATTTGGATGCATTGCTATGATATGTGGACCAGTGCATGATTTCAGGTGATGACACTGCCCAAAATCGAATAAACGATGAAAAAAACCCCAGCAACATGGTGCCACTGTGTATTCCATTATAGGGTGTGGACCCTAGTCCTGTTAGGAGGGGTGAAGGCATTTCCCACCATGTATCCTCCATTGTAGGGTGTGGACCCTAGTCCTATTAGGAGGGGTGGAGGCATTTCCCACCGTGTATCCTCCGAAACCTGAAGTCATGGGAGGATGGTGTTATTTCACGCTCCCTAAGACATGTGATGATCACTATCAGATGCATGCCAGGGAATCTTGGTCGAGATAGCGACACTTCCTCTTACGGGTTCTATTTGTTGTTAGGTCAATATAGTTGACGCTCCAAGATAGTCTAGCAAAGGAAGGATAGGAATGGATATGGAAGTAGGTTAGGGAGGAAGGATGAGTAGTAATAGTTGAGAAGGTATGGAGATCTGTCTTGTGGTGGAATTTAATGTTTTCCCTTCAAGAAAAAAAAGAAATGTGTATATATGAATATTCATTATTACGTAACTAAACCACAGTTGTTTAAATAAAATTGTTGAACCTGATAATAGTAATTAAAGGATTGCTCAAACAATTGATTGGTTTGTTTTCTTTTATAAAATACTAGTCTTGCTGACTGGATTGGATGCATACATAAATTACTAAAGGATGATAGTTTTGATTATTAGTACATGCACAAGATTTGTATGTACTAGCTACACATTCATTTCTTGTACATATACACTAGTATGTATGAGTTTTCTTGACTTACTTACTGATAATGTCGATTAATTGTTATGAATGTGTGAACCAAGTTTCTTTTCCTTTGTACCATAAGACACCTTAACTTTGGGACGAAGTTTCCTGAAGGGTGGGTGTATGTAACAACCCTAGTAGAATATATACTTAGGGATTATTAAGTAAAAGATTTATTAGGTAATAAATTTTTCCTAATATGTTAATAACTAAACAAAGATTGGTCTAATGATATTAATTAAGTATTTATTAATTAATTAAAGGTTATAATTTTGATTAATTAATTAATTAATTAACTACCTATTATATTCAATACCATGGGTATAAATTTAAAAGATTTAATAAATTATATTGTTAAGAAAAGGGTTACGTATACGGAAGGGATAAGGGGCACTAATAAATGGATAGGGAACATTAAATAATTGGATAAGGGGCATTAACTATGGGTAGGTAAGGATGTAAATGGGGTGAAAGGGCGGTGAAGGAAGGATACGAGGGGAGGAGGTTTACGAAGGACGAGGATCATTCTATGGGATTATTATTTTTCTTTGGGGGATCTCTTGGATTTGTAGGGAGGAGAGTTTGAGCTCTGTAGTCGGGAGGATTAGTACATGGGGAACCGGTTTGCTGGGGGTTTTGGGTACGGGGGATAGAATATCCATATGGTATACGGGAGCTAGGTAGTTGTCCTAGTTGGCAGGGTGGATACTCGGTTTTGGGCAGAGTTGGTTTGTGGATTCAAGCTGGGCAAGGCAGCAGCAGGAAGGTCAACAAGACAAGCGGAAAACAAAGGGTTAGCATCAGACCCAGGTATTTAAAATTACGTATTTTTTTATTCTATTATCAATTTTATTATTCGTTGATCAATTTAACTTGCGTATGTGCTAAATTAAAAGGATTTATTGATTTTTATGAAATCGAGTAGCAGTTATTGTTTTGTTTGATTAATTATTTGACGTTAAATTAAAATGGTCACTACAATTCTTTAGAATTTTGTTTCTATGCTCAAAAAGCATTAAGAGAAGCTTTCCAAGATCACCATACTTTTGTTGAGTTAAGAGATTAGGAAGGTTGGTAGTGTGAACAATATTTTGAAAATGAGATCTAATATGGGTATAGGGTGGACTATCTAAGAGAAAGTGCTATTCATCTTCAACCTTCTTAGTGTCACAAAGGTGACACACACATTTTTTTTAATAGTATCTTTATTATGCAAAATGGTTTCTTCCATTATTCCCCAACAGTTTAGCCAAGATTGGGCATCTCTATGCCATCCTCGCTTGAGTCAATGGTGGTTATGACTTGATTTGGAAGCAATTTTACGTAACCTCTTGTCTTCCATGTTGTTTAACTTGTTCTTATACATTAGGTATCTAGTCATAGCCATACTCTCAATAGGGGAGAGGCTAGTTTTTGAAGAATAAAAAAACGATGATATAGAAATAAATTAAGTTATAATAGAAACAAACAGATTATAAATCATACTAATTTTTAAAGAATCAAATAAGGATGATATAGAAATAAATTAAGTTATAATAAAAAAAATAGATTATAAATCATACTAATTTTAAAAGAATCAAATAATAAATAAAAAGAATACAATGTTAATATTATTAAATCTTTTACAATATTTAATAAATCCAAAATTACTTTATAAATCATACTAATTTTAAAAGAATAAAAAAGTAATGATAGAGAAATAAATTGGATTGATGATGATGATAATGATTAATGTCCACTAAGACCGAATTGGTCTATCAGATCTTAAGAGGGTAAGTGGTTACTTGTGATTTTTTAGAATTTAGTTCCTATGCTCGAAAAGCATTAAGAGAAGCTTTCCAAGATCACCACACTTTTGTTGAGTTAAGAGGTTAGGAAGGTTGGTAGTATGATAAATATTTTGAAAATGAGATCTAATATGGGTATAGGTTGGACAATCTAAGAGAAAGTGCTTATCATCTTCAACCTTCTTAGTGTCACAAAGGTGACATACTTTTTCATCCCATGGCGTTTTAGGAATTGACCAACGTCGAGTTTCACTATAGAGCTCGTGAGAATTTGTTCTTATCTTAGCAATGCTTATTTTTTTCTTTACACTTGAAAAAATAGATAGATAATTTTGATCTTCTAGATTAGGATTGATTGCATAGTTATAACACCTTAATTTTCTTTTTTCCTCTAACTCTTTATCACACAATTTTTCCTTAAATTTTGATTTCACTTTTTTTTAATAGTATCATTATTCTGCAAAATGGTTTCTTTCATGATTCTCCAATATTTTAGCCAAGCCGGAGTGTCTTTGTGGCATCCTCGCTTGAGTCCATGGTGGTTATGAATTGATTTTGAAGCAATTTTAGGTAACCTCTTGTCTTCCATTATAAATTATTTTAATTTTAAAATAATAAAATAATAGAAATAGACAAATAAATTAAATTATAATAATAATTTTTTTTTATAAATTATGATTATTTTTAAAGAATAAAAAAATAAATTAGATTATAACAAAAAATACTATATTGTAAATTATACTAATTTTTGAAGATTCAAATAACTAAGATTAAGAAATAAATTAAATTAAAAAATATATATTTAAAAAAAAAATATTTTTTCTAAAATAATATTCTTCAAATATTATAAATTATTTTAATTTTAAAATAATCAAAGAATAGAGATAGACAAATAAATTAAATTATAATAATTTTTTTTTTATAAATTATGATTATTTTTAAAGAATAAAAAAATAATGATAGAAAAATAAATTGGATTATAATAAAAAATACTATATTGTAAATTATATTAATTTTTGAAGATTCAAATAAATGAGATTAAGAAATAAATTAAATTAAAAAAATATATTAATTTTTTTTTTTCGAAAAGAATATTCAAATATTTCACAATTAAGATTTTTTTTTTTTAATAAATTACACATATAGGAATGATTAACAAACATAGACTATATTATTAAAATATTTTTCCATAAGTAAAAATTGGTTCACATGGAAGATTATGATTTTTTTGGGGAAGATATACGATATTTTTTTTTTTAATAATAGGGTAAAACAATGAGTAAGGCTTTGATAATATAGATAGAGGCTTTCACAATGCATTTCGTTTATTACCTTTTTCTTTCTTCAAATCGGAAAAAAAAAGATTATATTAGAATATAATTAAACTTTATAAAATCAGTCCATAAATAACAATTACATCTCTTTTCTGAAAACATAATTTATCCTTCCCAAATAAAACACTTACTATAACATAGATTATTTATAATACAAAACATTTCATGATCTAATCCTTATACAAAACCAAAAGAATCAATCTACCACAAAATAGAGTTGCACTAATGTCAACTTTTAAAAGGGTTCTACATGTGCTCCCACTCCTTTTGCATAATATAAAATCCATCTTCCAAGTGTAAGTCCAACTTTGAAAGATGGTACGCTTCCCTGTTTTATTCCCTATATATATGTTGAATTTTTAGTGTCTGAAAATTTTCACTCAGTTGACGAATTCTTGTCAGCCAAGGTTGTAGAGTAATCACCTACAAATTGTGTTTAAAAGAAAACCAGTTAACTATAACTTTTGAGTCTCCAACCAACTGTAAGCAAGATACCTGTTTGAAATGTGCAAAAAATAAGATACTCCATAAGGCCAATAGTTCTCCCCTTGTATTAGTTCTTGAGCCACAATTCATTTTGATTATGAACATACCTAAAACCAGACATTTTAGAACAACATTTGCAGCACAAATAAATATCTCATTCTGAGAATCCTCATCAAAAGATCCAATGACCAAATTCTCGTCCAACAAGGGTGGACGAACTATTCTTTGTGAGTGAACCGTATGAAAACTTTCTATCTCACCCAAATCTAGCAGAACGCGATTACAAACCCTAGAAAAAAACAAGTTTTGATCTGCAAAGATAATTATATGTCTATGTCGCTAGAGTTCCCAATAGATGAAACATGGCATTTCCTTCCACATTTTCATATCCTTGACCCAAACCTGGAAGCACTCAAGGAGTTGACCACAACCCAAAAATATTTGAATCTGTAAGAAATTTAAGATGAACTCACAAACTTTTTTGGAGAAATAACAATAAACCATCAAATGATTTATTGATTCGTCCTATTCTCCACACATAACACATCTACTAGGACAAAAAAAACCTCTTTTTGACAAATTATCCAAAGTCAAAATTTTATTTTTGAACAACAACGAACTAAAAAGTTTTATTCTCAAAGCAATCTTCCACTTCCCAACATCAATTATCTACTCCTCAGAGACATCCTCACCATCATCTAAAAATCTAACCTCATAGGCATGTTTTGTAGAGAAATTTCCTCCTTTACTATCCCATGAACATACAATTGAATCATTTTCATTAGATAACAAAAACCCACAGTGTTTTAAACCCCCACATAAGTCTCCCACTCTAATTTTTACTCTCCCAAGAGATCAAGCATCTCTGCACTTTTCCAATTGTAACCAGTCAAACCTACAGTATCCAAAGTAGTTATCTGATCCGTAAACAATATTTCTTTTGAGTGAATTCTTTCAAGTAAATTATCAGACAATTTATAATAGGATTGATACCCTATCAAAGGATCCAATCCAATTCGAATATCCCACCCATTTCTAGGCTTCCAAACTATCCATCCTATAATAAGATGCAAAGAAGAAGTGAGATCACTCCAACAATTCAACATGTATTTTAAGATCTTTCTCCCTTCCCTTAACCAATCCACTACATATTTACTTTTCAAATTATTTTTAAGAATCACTTCATGCCAAAGAACTGGAATCATTAGAATCCTCCACAAATTGTTTGCTACCATATCTTTACCAAAAGAAAAAATTGTTTTAAAGCCCCATCCACCTATATTGTTTGTCTTAGAAATCCATTTCCAATTTACGAAGTGTATGTTTTATTTTTCTCTTTTACCTGTCCATAGGGAAATGAACATCCTCCTTCGAATTCTATCTAAAATTATCTTAGGAACCTTAGCCAAAGATATCCAATAAACAAGAATGCTTTCCAAGAATGATTTAAAAAGAATAAATCTACCTCCTAAAGTGATCCATATATGACACCAGTTTGAGATTATTTTTGCCACTTTAATTAGCACCCACTTCCAATCATTCACATAGTATCAGTTGGTATTAAGAAAAAACCCCAACTATTTAAACTCCTCTTCTATATATTTTACCTCAAATGGCATAAATTGTTTTAATAGTAATAATTCCTCCCCCAACCAATCTGATTCCAAAAAAAATGACTTTTTTGAACTGAAATTCATTCCACTAGAATTGCAAAACAATTCAAGAGTATCCTCTAATACTTTCCATTTAGCCAAAGAACCTTTTCCAAATAAAATAATATCATCCACACACAACAAGTGAGTAAGTCTAATTCCATTTTCTACGAAGACTCGTTCAATTTTACCATCTTCAACGAGCTTCAAAAGTATTCTACTTAGACATTCAACAATAAGTAAAACAAAAAAGGAGAAAGAGGACAACACTACCTCAATCCTATAGAAATTTTGAAGAATATAAAAGGAATACCATTAATTAGGAAAAAGAAATTTGTTGAGATGAGACACCCCATAATCGAATCAGTATGCTCTAGGAAGAGCCAAATCTGGAGTAAAACTAATCTAAGAAACCTCCAATAAACTCTATCATATGATTTCATCGTATCTATTTTCAAAACCAAAGCTTACGACTTTTTTTATCTGTATACTATGTAGAGCTTCTCGAGCCACTCCAATTGCATCTATAATCTGCCTATTCTCCAAGAATCCAAACTTTTCCTTTGAAATACCTTTTGAGAGGTGAGATTTGATTCTAGTAGCAATGATTTTTGTAATTATCTTATAGGTCAAATTACACAGAGAAATGGGTATAAAATCTCCAAAGGATTCAGACTTATTACTTTTCGTAATAATAGATAGAGATATTGCATTGAGATGCCCATTTACCTTCCCCTTTAGTCTGGACTCCTCCAACACTTCTAATAGTTCAAGGCCTAAAATATCGAATAATTACAAGAAAAATTCAACAGTCCATCCATCCGGCCCAGGACTTTTTGAAGAAAAAAAACCTTTCAAAGTAGCCAACACCCCTGGTAGCTGAACAAGATCAACAATTATCTTTCCTTCTTCCAAATTAAAAACAATAGGGTAAGATTTTATAACTTCCATCCAATGGACAATAGAGATATTCTCATGTGCTTTAAAGTTATTATGAAAGTACACAACAACTTCCACATCTAATTCCTTTTGACTATTAGCTAAATATCCATCTTCCTTTATGATATCCCAAATAACATTATTGTATCTTCTAAAGTTGGCATATAGTGAAAAAAAAATTAATCCTGTCTCCAGAAGAAAGCTAGGTAACTCTACTTTTTTGTCTTCAAGTCTCCTCCTCCTGCTTTAACAATTCATGTTTCCTCCTCTCTTTCTCTACAAACAAAACCTTACCAATATCCCTCTCAAAACCCCTAGGAAGTTCATAGTACATATTTTCCAAGTCCACTTCCAGCTCGACTAATTCCTATTTAGATTTTATCTTTTTATTCGTATCCCATTTAATAACCAAATGTTTCAAGAGTTTTAATTTTTGAACAAGTAAATCCATTGGAGAAGTGAACTCTAAAGACACTAACTTGTGCCAATTGAAGCACACTATATTCATAAAGTTTGGTTCAGTTAAACAAACCGAATTAAATTTAAAATTAAACTTTATATTTTCCTACTCTTTATCAAGTTGTAAAGCCACATGCATATGATCATAAATTTTAATATTTACCACCCATGACCTATATTTGAGACCCGCATCCGCCAGCTTTTCACTTGCTAAATAGAAATCCAAACTCCTTGCAATATAATCTTGATACCCTCTCCCATTCCTCCAAGTTGGTAAGAGATTAAATGGTTCAACATATATTATCCCTTCATCCTGAAATAATTGTTAAAGATTGAATCCATTGGGTCTCTCCTTCAGGAATGGCCCCAAATTTCCCTCGCAAAAACAATAAAATTCAAATATCCTCCCAAAATTAAGTTAGGCTCCTTAAAAATACCATCAAACTTCAAATTGTCCCAAAACAATTGTCTATTCCCATAGGGCCCATAAAAGTTTACCAGCTTCAGGTTCTTCTTGAGAACCTTTGCAAAACCATCTAGCAAGATTCCTGCAGGAGTCAAAAAAGCATCAAAATTATATTTTTTAAGATTCCACGTAGAAAGAAGTCCCCTGAACAGACCAATAGAATCCACCTCATAAAAATTCCATTGAGGAAGTAGTTTAGATAACACCTCTTTTTCCTTTCTCTCACAAATCATAGTTTCTTGTACTAAGAAAACATCTATGTTTACCAACTCAATAAACCTTTTAAGGGCTAATAATTTTGGAGCACCCCCAACTTCTCTAACACTTAGTGAGACCACAATAATATGTAACCCCTATCTAGGGATTTATGTTCTCTAATTTCCCTTGGACCTTTCGAACTCTTAATAAAAGAAATTTCAACACTATCAACCTCCTTCACAAGTTTCCTCGCACTTCTCGTTTTTACTGGAGAAAACTATTTTTCTAATCCTCCGAAAATAACCCCTTTCTATTCTGAAAGCTCCTTTTTCTTCCTCCAAACTACAACTCCCTCATCCAAATCGACAATATTTAAATTGGATAAAGAAGAAGAAGGAGAATCCCCCCTCAAAAATATCTGGAGAGGAGTACAACTCAACACTTCTTTAAAGGACAAGATAAAATTAGTTAAATAATCCTCTAAAAGTTTTTAAACAGAGTGCTCCAAAGGATTTAGATCACTAATCTCTGCCATAGGACCAACACCCTTTAGTATAGTTTCAATACCCTTTACCTCTAAAAACAACCCTTCCCTTAGACCTCTAAACATGTCATCATGTGAAAAACATCCTCCAAAACAGATATAGAAGGAAGACCCAATACCCCTTAGAATGTAAGTCCTTTCTCCACCAAAGGTTCTCGCTCAGAGACAAGAAAAGAGGAAACCTTACAAACAGAAAGTCCTGGTTCCTTTAAAAGACCAGAAACATCCTCTAAATTCGATAAAACTACCTCCCCCATAGGAGAGACAACCCTCTCCAGACCAATGACAAAAGGAAGACCCAAATCCTCGGGGCTTGAAATCCCTTTCGCCACCACTAGATATGGTTCAGAGGAAAGACAACAAGAAACATTATAGACAGAAATACTTGGTGCCTTTAGAAGACCAGAAACCTCCTTTGTTTTTATTAAATCTACCTCCCCCACATAGCCATCCCCCTCCAAGTCCACCCCAAAATTTCCAGTAGAAATATCTACTTCCTTATGACCAACTTCAGAACCCAATGAAAAACCCAAAACCCCTAACCATAAAAACCCTTTTTTTAAAACTTCATCCACATTAATAAAAACAAAGCTCTCATGCAATGAGGGTGTAACATCCCTCTCTTGCGCATTGAGAGAATTATTCTTTGAGGACACTTTCTCGTAAGTGATAAAGATTATTATGCTATTAAAACATTGATTTTGATTACGAGACATTATGGGTTGATGTCATGTTGTTTTGCTGCATTGACATAGACAAGTGCTATTGACTCGGTTTTACTGAGTGTGTAGGATTTCATACCTCGAGGGTGCAGAGGCATCGATGGCACCCCTTGGACTCTGGATCGAGATGGGGAGTGAACTATTGGGGTTTGATTGTTTTATATGTGATATTAGTGCATCTGATTAGACAATATGATTTTGGATATATTTTTGACATGATTCGTTGTTGATGCGGGTTGATGATAGCTTGTCAACCAGACTCACATGTGGAGTAGAGGGGTTACACATGACTACCAGATATGTTGAGGGAGAGGTGTAGACAACAACCCTTCCAGATCCTACTAGGACTCCCATCGTGGCTCGAACTGTAGGTTAATGTTTACCTAGTTTGAGAGGACCCACGATGTCATGAGGGTAGACTATGACAATCACTCACGATGATTCTAAGGGGTGTGCAATAAGGCGGGGGCCTTATTCCTTAGAGGTCCTTAGTCTCCCACAAGTTCACCTGGTGGAGTATTGACTCAAGGGGTTTTTGATCTCTACCAAGTCAGTCAAGAGGCTAGTGGCACTCTTGGAGCACGTGGTGTGTCCTGAAGGGCACGTCATGCAAGAAAAATGGAAAGAGGTGAGTGGCACCCTTGGAGCACATAGTGCGTCCTGAAGGGCACGTTGCGCAATGGAAATAGATGAGGCAAGTGACACCCTTGGAGCTCCTAGTGCGTCCTGAAGGGAACGTCGCGTTGTTAATCATAAGTGAATGAACCTAGATGGCCTTAGGATGAATTACGTGATAAGAAAGTTTTAAAACAATTTCCCTAATAAATTTTTGCCCAACACGAAAATTAAGGTCTAGGTCTAATCTTTGTTGGTGGTAAAATTTTACCTTTTTATAAAAATAATAATAATAATTAACATATATAAAAAAAAATTTGATAAATAAATAATAAAAATAATCTTCATTAACCTTGTGA
This sequence comes from Picea engelmannii, assembly GCA_009831015.1. Classification (NCBI taxonomy): domain Eukaryota; kingdom Viridiplantae; phylum Streptophyta; class Pinopsida; order Pinales; family Pinaceae; genus Picea; species Picea engelmannii. Next base: position 211,591 of record ML793913.1, read on the forward strand.
CAGGAAGGGGGTAAGCAACTAAAGTGTTTTATAAAAATCTTTTGGGATAAAAACTTAAAAAGGGGAATGATTTTTTTACTTTTATGCTAATTAAAAATTTAATTCATTAAAAGAGGGAGAATAAGGGTATGTTTCTACACATGCCTTTTTGAGTTTAATTAAAAAAGGAAAAAGGGGAAATCTAAAATAATTAGGAAACTAGGAAAAACATAAACTTTAAAAGAAAGAGGAAAGACTAGGAAAAAACAGTTAGTCCAACTTAGTAAGGTATCTACCATTTAAGAAATTTCTAATTTAAACAGAACTAGTAAATTAATAATGGGGAAAGTCATTAAAACCAGTAAGGGAATTTGGGGACACCTAGGAGCGATTCTAGGAGTGACTCTAGGTGGGTGAGGGAAATAAGGGTAATTAATTAATTAAAGAAATTAATTTATGGAGGAATGAAGGGGATGGGTGACACTTGTACGTGGAGGATTTTTAGGAATTAATTTAAATGAGATTTTGGGAAGGTAAAGGAGTTCAAAACTCTATATAATGGAGGGAGGAGAAGGAAGAAAGATCTGTTATGTTTGCGTAACATTACCCTGCAGAAATTTATACTTGACTGACTTAGCTTATGGCAGTTGGGATACCCAGCTCGGCCTTGAGAGGCAAGATGGGAGCTAGTGGATTCTTGGTTAGTGTGTAAGGCCCCTTTGCGCCTCAGGGGGCTAAGGGGGAAGAAGAGAAACTCTAGCATTGGTTGGGAGGTACTGGTGAAGTCTCATCATTCGGTAAGCGGGAGTTGCATGGAGCGCACGAGATATCAACTCAGAGCGGGTGATCAAGCAATGATATGTTTTCTTTATTTTTGCATGGTAGATTGTAGTAGTATTTATGCTTTGGATCTACATGTTTAATTGGGTAAGTAAATTGATTGTCTTAGCATTATACTTGATGACTGAATATTTTCCATAGCCTATAACTCGATGATTTATTAACTCCCATGGGCTTCGATTCCCGACATGTCTTGACCGCCCTGTGGTGTATTGATTGGTGAGGATTGTGGTTGTTTTTTCCATTCATCCCTAGCTCATTAGTCCTCGCCCGAGCAGTTGGTCAGGAGCCTGATCTATGGTCGTCGCTTCATCCTTAACAGACCTATGGATCTCAACACCCTACTTTTTTGTTTGTGGATGATGAGAGAAGGATGTTCATGTCAGTCGTATACCTCCGTTATTGTCTGTGGCTGATTGTTTGAATTGCGCCATCTAGAAAAGACCTCTGCGTATGGATTATCTTCCATCCTTGTTGGTTTTTCTCTGCACCTTGACTAATAGAATCCCTGCGATCATTTCAATGACTTTTCCCATTGTATCCTTGCGTTTCTCTTAATATTGTCTGCGTTGTATTGGTATTGTGGCAATGAAAAAACAATTTGATTCCCTGTTTGCATTTTTATATTTGGTATTCTGGCAATGGAAAAATGATTTGATTTCCTCTCTTCATTTTTGTATTTGTATCCTAGAAATAGAAAAACTTTTTTATTTGTTATTCTTGTCTGCATTGTATTAGTATTCTGGCAATGGAAAAACGAATTGATTTCATGTTTGAATTTTTGTATTGGTATCCTGCAATGGAAAAACGTTTTTATTTGTTATTCATGTTTGCGTTGTATTGGTATTCTGGCAAAAGAAAAATGATTTGATTCCCTGTCTTCATTTTTATATTTGGTATCCTGGAAATGGAAAAACATTTTTTTTGTGATATTCATGTCTGCGTTGTATTGGTATACTGGCAATGGAAAAACGAAATCATTTCCATGTCTTCATTTTTATAATTGGTATCATGGTAAGGGAAGGGCATTTTGATCATCCATGTATGCATTTTCATTTGGCTTCCAGGCAATGAAAAAGTGAAACCAGGATCTTTCCATTTAAAATGCGTCTGAGATTGTTGTTGAAGTGCCCACGTTTTTGTTTTTAAAAGTTGATAGAGATTGTCGTTGAATGCCCACGTTTTTTTTTTTAAAGTTGACAGAGATTGTTGTTAAATGCCCATGTTTTTGTTTTTAAAAGTTTACTGAGATTGTTGTTGAAATGCCAACGTTTTTTCTTTTAAAAGTTGATTGATATTGTTGTTGAAATGCCCACGTTTTTGCTTTTAAAAGTTGACTAAGATTTTTTTTGAAATGCCTACGTTTTTTCTTTTAAAGGGTGACTGAGATTGTTGTTTAAATGCCCACGATTTTTCTTTTAAAATAAGATCGACATTGTTGTTTAACTACCCATGATTTTTCTTTTAAAATGAGACTCGGATTGTTGTTTAAATGCCCACGATTTTTCTTTTAAAATGACACTGAGATTGTTGTTTAAATGCCCACAATTTTGCTTTTAAAATGAGACTGAAATTGTTGTTTAAATGCTTGCAATTTTTCTTTTAAAATGAGACTGAGATTGTTGTTTAAATGCCCACGATTTTTCTTTTAAAATGAGACTGAGATTGTTGTTTAAATGCCCACGATTTTGCATTTAAACTGAGACTGAGATTGTTTTTTAAATGCCCACGTTTTGCCTATTAAATGTGACTCAGTTTGATGTAAATAACCACAGATTGCCCAAAAACAGATTGAATGAGTTCACTATTGAAGGGACATGAATTTGCTATTTAGAATGTTGACTGCATAAATTTTTGAATGATCATGAGTTGATCCTTCTACAGTTTGTATTGTCTTCTTATTCTCCTTCAATTTTAGTGTACCTAGCCTTCTGACTGCCAAACATTAATTGCTATAGCCATGTTATTGGTCAGATTAATTGCTATGTAACTGCCATGTTAATTGCCAGGCTAATTTCTACAACAATGTCAAAGGACAATAGTTTCCTTCTTAATATTAATTTCCACAGCGATGTCAATTGCTACAATGATGTTAGCATTCAATAGATCCCTTCTTAGTGTTATATACAACAAGTTATTTTTGGTACAGATATCTTACATAGACGACATTGGTAATTTAATTGATTACAAGTGTGATATTGTAGCATTTTACATTGATGTGGCTAATGTAGTTATATATTTTCATTTGATAGTTAGATGGTAATTTTGGGGATTACTTAGAATTACCCTTTTAGATGGTGATTAATGGTTAAATGATTCTAGGAGTATTGACCAAAGTATAGATTAATCTTGCTAAATTAAATTGTAGTTAATGATTAAATCATAATGCAACACTGCCGACTTGATTCATAATTGAGGTTATTTCGATTGAAATTAATGCTTGATTGTATTGTACAATTGCCGATTGATTCTAAGGTGATGTTATTTAGATTGAAAGTAATGGCTATGGTGTAAAGTAGAATGGTCGATTGGATTGTATTAATTGTTAATCAGTTGATAAGTTAAAGACTAAATTATAATTTAGACTTGCTAAATTTCGATGGATACTCGATGTCAAAAACAATTTGTAACTGTTGACTAGTTTAGAGTTGATGAATGGGTCAGGTGGTTGACGAAGTCATGAATTCCCTGGTAGTCATCCTCTTGTGTCTCGTCGATCTTTTGTATGGGGTGTAGGTATAGTATCCCTGTCGGTATTCAACTCCTAGCATGTCAACATTTTCTAGAGACCTTGGTCCAGATAGGATCTATTGTGCCAAGGCTATTGACATGTCTATCACCTGGGGATGACATTATTCTTGATTAGGGGATCATGGTGTGCCCTATTTGGATAACGACAAATGATAACTTGGTTGGAGTCGGTGCTTTCCTGTGAGTGTTTTCAAGCGTTGTAAGTTTGTTTTTGCGCATGGGTTGAACACCTTCAGGATTTTGGTTCACGTTCCTTGAGGTTCATGTCTTTGTTCATCAAGGTTGTTGTGATGGGAGGGGAATGTTGTCCCTTGGCTTGTAGGCATGGTCCTGTTGTGTCGAGAGGGTAGTCATTTCTCCTTGTTTTAACGCATGTTTCGCCCCATTTCTCATGTGCTAGTGCATTGAGTCATAGTTGCATGTTTCCTAGACTGCATGCTTACATTTGTCGTCAGTGGTGAGGTAAACTATTGTCATCATCTCCTTATTTCTCTAAAAAATATTAAAAAAAAATGCACTTCTCCTTCTCTTGTAGTCGTAACGAAGGGATCGTTACAGAGGGAGAAGAGGGAAAACAAGAGATATTCAAACAATTTCCTCGTAAAAACTCAAAATCGTTCAAAATATAGGAAGAAAATGGGGTTGGGGAAAATCTATCTATCTTACCAAGAATTGATATGGAATCCAAATTCTATGCTCAAGAATATCCTACTTGGAGAGACACAGTTTTTCCAAGAGAATTTGAGACAACATCTAGTTTCACAACCCAATCTTCAGCTAATGGAGGAGTGAACTCAAAATGATCCTAAAAAATATGTGGAAAAAATTTCTTCTGATGTCCCACTTCCTTATAGGCCGAGCAGTGAAACAAGATCCCCCAATAATCTGGCTTCTGCAAAAAGAAACCAACCCTTTCCATTCGATTTCCAATTTTGTCGGAAAACCCTTATGAAAATCTATCTCTACCATGATTCTTCACACTCTTCAATCCTTTCCAGGTAGAAGCTTTGAATCCACATGATGGAATTTACCCAACGAATCACCAATTGCTTTAAAATATTCAAAATTCCAAAAATCTAGAGGACAACTCGATAGCATAACCCAAATGTGTCAAAACCTGAAATGATCTTTCTCCGGATTAAAAAGGTGTGACCAAATTTCTACCATAAGAATACATGCACCATAAATCTAGACCCTTTCCAGGATCCTCTCTATATCAACTATCATTCTAAATTGGAAGAAAAACCACCTACATACTAGCACCAAAACTTCTGGAGAATACCCCAGCAAGGGTTTCTAATTTTCCTCCATCCACCAGTAAATTTAAAACTTAGAGAGTGCCCTATAGCTAAATAGACCTACAAGAGAAAATAAAGTAAGAGAAGAGACCTCCTGTAAACCCATGTCTCTTCAAAACACCATCTTGGAATTATTTCATCTTGGTTTCCACAGTTTATCTCACCGAATCTCAATTCATTTATGATAGGCCCTACTGAGAAGCCTCTAGTTCCAATTCCCACTTCCACTATTTCCTTTCCCTCAGATAAACATAAAGACTATTTTTTTCAGGACTCCAGGAGAAAACCTTAGATCCACCTCCTTTCTGGTACATTCTTCACCCACAATGAACTCTTTCAACCTCATCTAAGGATCCGGTAAGTCACGTTTGAGGTAATTCTTTGTTATGAAAAAAAACCTAGGTCCACCCGTTGCTTCCAGATCAAAAAGGTCATCGATGATCTCAGTGTTCCTCGTGATCTCCCTGCATCCAACTGAACCAAGCCTTGACAGATAACCCATCTCTATACCTTCATCTATAAGTATGTTATTTTATATGGAGTCTGAATCGTACTTCAATATTCTTGTCTTTGTTATCTCTTCTCGATATGCCACATCAAACTTAAAAACACTTGCTTGTCTCCATAAAACTTCATCCATTGGATCCATTAATCCCTCCATCTCAGCTTCCTCCACATCAACCTAACTAGAGTCGAACGCCCATATCCATCGACATATGCCTAAAAAAATGTAACCTACTTGTTAAAATCTCTATAGAGTGTTGTTTTCTAGTTAAAGTAAAAAGGAATAAGGTCCATTCTGAACTTTAGCTTCCTGAAGTATCCGAAGATTATTTTATAAGATGGTACAATAATGGCTCAAACATTTTGAACCTATATTAATGTTTACCAACTATTGATAAGTTTGAGTATGTTCATTACTTGGTATTCACCCTCCTTCAGATACCCTTAAACCCATCTATTCATCACATGAACCCCCTCCTTCACATACTTGTAAAACCATCTATCATCACACGAACCCCATTTATTCATCATACGAATGTTTAAAATTAATTTTTAAATATCATGTCTCTAATAATATTGGAAATTGGAAAGAAGATAGATAGATAAATAACTTGAAATAAGAGTTTATGTTCTTTCAGGAACATATATATAGGTATTTTTTTGCTATTAATTTTATTATTTTAATATAAATTATTTATAGATAAAATTTGGGATTTTGAAACTTTTTTGTCAAAAGATATTTATCAGGTTTGAAGTCATTATAACAATATACTAGTTATGTGATTAACAAATTATTTGTGGTAGTTAAATTTTGATCGAAAAATAACAATCAATTTTTCCAACTAACTAAACTATACTTAATTAACAACATTTAAAAATATAATTATACATACATACATACATACATACATACATACATACATACATACATACATACATACATACATACATACATATATATATATATATATATATATATATATATATATATATATATTATAATCTGTTTTTAAGGTCACGACCAAGCCACACAAAATTGGTGTATGAGACCACCTTGTTTGTGGGACAAGGGACCCCTCCACCTAACGATTTGACTGATAAAGTCTACGAAGGTAAACATACCCTACCCCCCTATGAATTTGAACTTGTGGCCTATTAGGAGGAAACACATGTTCTTAACCATTATGCTATAATAAATATTATAGTTTCCAAATCATATATATAATTTTTAAACTTATATTTTTATATATATGCTTCACATAACTCATTTATCTTTATCATGTCATGCGATCCTAAGGTATTTTTAGGTCTCGAGTATTTTTACATGATGACAATGATGATGATGATTAATGTCCACTAAGACCGAATTGGTCTATCAGACCTTAACAGGGTAAGTGATTACTTGTGATTATTTATAATTTTGTTTCTATGGTCAAAAAGCATTAAGGAATATTTCCAAGATCACCATACTTTTGTTGAGTTAAGAGGTTATAAAGGTTAGTAATGTGACAAATATTTTGAAAATGAGATCTAATATGGGTATAGGTTGGACAATATAAGAGAAAGTTATTTTTATCTTCAATCTTATTAGTGTCACAAAGGTGACACACTCTTTCATCCCATGGTGCTTTAGGAATTGACCAATGCCCAGTTTCACTATGGAGCTTGTGAGAATTTGTTCATATCTTAGCAATGCTTATTTTTTTCTTTACACTTGGCAAAACAAATAGATAATTTTGATCTTCTAGATTAGGGTTGATTACATCCTTATAATACCTTAAAATTTTTTTTACTCTAACTCTTTATCACACCACATTTTATCCTTAAATTTTGATTTGACATTTTTTTTAATAGTATCTTTATTCTGCAAAATGGTGTCTTCCATAATTCCCAAATAGTTTATCCAAGACTAGGCATCTTTATTCCATCCTCGTTTGAGTCGATGTTGGTTATGACTCAATTTTGAAGCAATTTTAGGAAGCCTCTTGTCTTCCATGTTGTTTAACTTGTTCTTATACATTAGGTATCTAGTCATAGCCATGCTATCAATGGGGGAGAGGCATATTTTCTTTAATTTTGAGATTATAGGTTATAAAATTCTTTTATATTTTCTCTATCTTTCTCCAGGATTCATGAGAGATAGTACAACCCCAGAATTAACATCCATAAATAATAACAGGTGTAACAAGAGTCTCAAAGAGGATTTTATTATTATCCCAACTCCAAAGATCAGTTGATTTACAATTGTTTTCAAGCCCATAATAAGCTTTTCATCCCCCAATAATCCTTTTCTAATTCTATAATTCCAATTGAGCTTGTGGTGAATATCAATTCCAAGATATTTGTATGAATTCACTTCCTCCAAGTTGTTGTTGTCATATACAAAGGTATCATAAGGGATCTTATTGGATTTAATAATCACTACCTTAGTCTTATCACTATTAACAGTCATACCCATATTGGAGCAAAACTCCTTGAGGATTCTTAGTTGGTTTTCAAGATCATGGGGAATCCTTTCCATAAGAACTATATCATCGGCATAAAGAAGAAGATTGATGATTATACCAGTGAGAGTAGGGCCGACACAACCTGCTTTTCCCAAGCAATATTCTAACTTGTCAATGCTTATGCCAAAAAGGGTAGGGGACAAGGGATGAACTTGTTTGACTCTGATATTGAGGTTAATATATTTTGATCAGCCCTCAGTGATTTTAAACTTAGAAATAATGTTCTCATACATCCTTATTGTAGAAGTCCTCAACTCATGAGGAACTTTTATCTCTTCCAACTTATTCCAAAGGTTTTTCCTAGGAATCATGTCAAAAGATTTTCTAAAGTCAAAAAAACAAAACAACGTATTGGTTTTAGTATTACAGAACTCCTCTGCAATGATCCTAAATGTAACAAGATGGTAAATAGTTGAATGGTATCTTCTAAACCCAACCTGACCTTTATCTCTTTTACCATGACTTTCTAGCGAAAGGATAATTTTCTTTTCCAAAATAATTCCATAAAGCTTGGCTAAAATCATGCTAATCATAATGGTCCTATAATTAGAGGGAAGGTTTCTATCCCCATTTTTAAAAATAGGAACAATGAGGCTTTCCATCTAGGGTTTAGAGAATACCTGCTTGAATGCTAAATTGAAGAGCTTATGTATGTGAGGGATAAGGATTAGCCCTCCGATTTTAAAAATTTCAACTCGGTAGCCTTCAATGTCCTTAGCTTTCCCATTTGCAAGTTGCTTAACCCCGAACTCTATGTCATCTAAAGAAAAAACCTCTTCCTTTGTAGTGACAATAGGAATGGTGTCCATGGCATTAGGGAACTCGTAAAGACTTTTAAGGTAGGAATTCCAGTCCCTTAAGGGAATCTGATTATTTTCTTTAGCACTGTGTTTTATAATTTGGCTCTAGAACTTCTTAGGATCCAACTTATATAGTTGTGAAAGTTGTTCTTGCCTTTTATTGATATAGTACATTTTTTTTCCTTTTAATTAGGGCTTTGCACATATTGATCTTATCGAGTTTTAAGGACTCATTAGAAGCATCCCTAATGGATTTCATTGAAATTTTGCATTCTTTATCATACCAAGGGTTGGTAGTTCTATTATTCTTTTTATAGGACACCTTGAAAGAAAACTTGTTAATAGAAGTGGAAAGGCTATTTGTAAAATTATGATAGAGTTCTTCAATGTTATCCTTATAAGTTACGAGATTTAATTTACTATTTAAATCCTTTAAGAAAATGTCAACTTTACTTTTGTCAAAAGCGAAAATTCCTTTGATTATCATAATTCTCTTCAATGGCTCTCCTATGCATGGAAAAGTTTAGAGTTAGGTTTAAAGGTTTATGATCAGAGTCAGGATCATGGTCATTTAAAAGGTCAAAAGTTGTTATTTGGTTGGAAACGGGGATATTAGATATCACATAATCTACAACACTACTACCTAGCCCATGAATACAATTCATTTGGTTGGAGTTTTGCCACTTCGTTACTCCATTGCAAATAATTAGGTCTTGAGAGTTATAAATCTTGACCAACTCAGTACCAAACAAATTCTCAATTAGGTCTTCGGAACTTCTTTTGTACCAAACATGTTTCTCGATATATAGAGATGCATTTTAAAATATTTGAGTTCATTGAGAATATGTCTAAGATACATTAAAGTGAACATGATTTCAAGATATTATTAAGGAAAACATCAGTAGCATCGAAATGCAACACTTAGAAATTAAATTATGTAACCATTGTGGTTATAATGAAAATGAATTAAAGAATGAATTGAAAATCATTGTGGTTATAATGAAAATGAATTAAAAAATGAATTGAAAATTGGAAGTGCATTTGATGTAAGATAAGAGAAATGAAATCATGAACTTGATGTGTAATACAACTTAATTATAATAAATTAAAATTAAAAAAATAAAGTTTATTATTAAAAACAAATTGAGAAAAAAAAATTTAAGGAAATAATAAAATAATAAAATAATAAAATAATAAAATAATAAAATAAGTAATGATATATATGCATTTTAATTTAGTTTTTAAAAATAAAAATTAAAAATAAAATAAAATTTACTATTAAAAAAATTAATGTAAAAGAAAAGTTATATATATAGATAACCATCACATATGCATTTTAGTCTAGTTATTTTAAGCATTGAGAATTTTTTCGTTCAATTATTTTTTATCCCTTTCTAATATTGGGAATTAATGGTTAATATCAATTTACGTTTGTTTAATTATGAGAGGAAAATTGCATAATTTTTAGTCCATACTATAGAAATGAAACATTTATTGGGAAACAAGATGATACAATTACAAAGGGTGTAAGCACAGTCTTAACACCTTATGTGAACAATAGTTGCCTCTTTATTTTTGTTTTGAGGGATGGTTCCATGTTTTTGAAGGGATGGTGTCCTTGGGAAGAATAACCCCATGTTGGGTGGACAACTGTGATTACGAAAAGTGTTAAAAATAACTAGTTATGAAAAAATGTAGTTTTATTCATATAAAATGTAGGTTTTCAAGATTTCTTATTTTATAAGAAGTTATGTAACCTTCCATATTTATTTATGCTAGAGATCTAAAACTTATTCAATGCTATTAAAGACGATTTATATGTTGTGTAGCTAAATGTAGCCATTTATGTACAATATAAGGTGAGGTTCTCAAATATTTGTCTTTTCTTGACATATATTTTATGGGAAGGGATGTTAGTTTGTTTTCTTTATTTTATTGAGGTCTTTGTGGAAGTCTTAGAAAAGGTTATGCAATTTGGTTATTGATGATATTGTTTTGATTGATAAAATATTGATATATTTTTCCCTATTTTGTGATGGAAGGTACCCTAACTTCATATAAGGAACAATTGAATTGTTTCTAAGCAACTTTGCATATTGATCAGTTCATTTCACTGATGTAATTAAAAAATGGTATGTGTAATTCATTCTCTAGTGGAATTCCTTTGGATATTTACATTATTTAAAAATTGAATCATTTTAACATCATTTCCAATATGTTTTGTAGAACATTTACCCAAGAGGGTAATTTTTCAAATTGGTTGGACTTGGATACCACTGCAAATTTTTTCTTTAATTGTCTCCCACATTTCTCAATGTTTTTCCAATAAGTTATATGGACCAATACCACTAGAGTTTTTTCATGCCAAGAGCCTATCCTATGTCTCTCCATCACTAAATCAATTTACAGTTAGCAAATATGGCACCTTCTCCCAATTGGTTCAATGCTCTACTGAGAAAGAAATCCTTATGCACTTAGTTCATTATTGTTGAAAGAGAACTCTCATATTGGTAAGAAGCGTTGAAAGGTTTTTTGGAGATACAATATGAATAAATAGGAATTTTTAATCCATTCCAAATAAGTTTGTTACTTATATTAAATAAATCATTCAAATTGAAATCTTTGTTACTCTTCTCTACATCTCATATGCATTTCATAATTTGAAAATCTAAGAAATTTAAAAAAAATAGTTTGTTCCAAAGATGCATAGAAGAGTTGTGTCATATTGTGATGATCATTCGAGGAAGTATGGAATTCAATTTCCTTGGATGTTTCCTTGAGAGAAGATTTCAATTGCAAGTAAATATAGTTATCTCAGCTAAGTATAAAAATTCATGAAGTGAATCTAGTTATATCTCAATAGAAAGAAGAAATGTAGACCTCGAAGAGACAAAATCGTATCGTACAGATAATATGAACATGGTCATATATAAAGGTAAGGCATTAATTCGAAAACATGATGCATTAAACTAGTAAGATACTGGAAATTCAAATGAGTTAGAGGTGTTGACAATAAATCCATGTTAAAATTCTTGTGATGCATGAGGATGTGGAAAATCTCAAACCATAAGAAAGGTTTGAGAATAGATTGAGGTATAGTATTTCGAGTTAGCACATTTCTTGAATTCAGCTAATAGTATTTGAGAATTGTTTTGCATAATGAATCCATTTTTCAAAAAAAACGTTTTGAAGAAGTTAAATTTATTAACAATGTACCTTGGACATAATTGAAATATGTTTCATATTTTACAAACATTTCTTATTTGTAAGACTCATGTTAAATACTAGAATGTTCCTATTATAATTATTTGAAAAAAATGTATCATGCATGTCAAAACCTTGTAGTTCTCTTGTTTGTCCAAGGTTCGACCCCAAATGCAATTTTTGAAAATTTTTCCATGGACCGTGGCATAAAATGATGAATTTATTACCAAAACCTTGTAGTTCTCTTGTTTGTCCAAGGTTCGACCCCAAATGCAATTTTTGAAAATTTTTCCATGGACCGTGGCATAAAATGATGAATTTATTACATTATAAATAAAATTCTTGAAGACCATGCATTATTCGACTTCATTTTTGTGCATGGTAAAGATTATAATGCAAGTTTCTTAAGAGTCAAATCTATAAAAGAAAATGTATTTGAGTAGCTGCATTGCAAAAATATATTGGTTAGATATTGTTTTCTTAAATACCAATAGAAACCCCAAAACCTATGCTCATTTATCATAGCAACGTTATTTTCTTGTATTTTCATTTTTTTTCCATTCTTATAATCTGTTTAAGAAAACATCTAATGCTTCACTTCCAAATGTTGTGTTCTATTTAACTAAACTGGAATACATGGGTGATAGTTGCAATTCCATATAATATTTAAGAAAAACCTATACAGATTATCTGATCTCTCTAAGAGAACAAATCAATCAACCACTTCCATTGCATTGGGTAATACTAGGTGGAATCCTACGTATGTTTTGGATGATATATACAATGTTATATGCATTAAAAATATATAAGGGCCTAAATAATCCCATTACAATCATGCTCACAACTTGAGCATCAATGAGGATCACATGAACCAGGATGAGAATACATAATCTATACATGTGACCTAGCCTACTAAGACTTTTCTACATGAATTAGAGGCATAGTCTCTCCCCCACCATTATCTAAAGATTCATCTTTGTAGGATAAGGGAATGAAGTTATATTTTCGAATAATATATAGGTTAGAGTAGGAATCAAGGTTTGGGTTTGGCGAATATGATCTGAAATGGAAATATATTGAGTAGGGGGTTAGGATTTTTCCTAGGAGGGAAAGGCCCTCTGAATGGATCATGATTGTTATTTTGTCAATTTTGCATGGACCCATGAACTACTTGTTCGAATTCACCAATGTCAAACTATTTGACATGGTGACCTAAAGTCAAACTATTTGACATGGTGACCTAAAAAACATTCGGCCAAAAATTTTCTAAGAAACACAATGGCACCTTCATGTTATTGCAAGGAGATTTTCCAAAAATTATAAACCAACTATACATCAAGTGGTATGTAATTGGTTGGTATGTGCACTAGGCCATGCAAATACATTTATTTTTCATAGGAGGGTGTAATATAGTTCTAGGTCCAATAAAGGATGTCTTGATATATGTAAATATCTCACATAGTCTATATTTAACCCCATGCTATAATATTTAAACATCCTAGACCTGTGTTAAAAAAATATCAAATAATTAGCCTTGGGAATTGGTAATGGGATATACAATGGTATGAATCCATGTATAAAATGAAAGGCACGAGGGATTTGGTTTTTCTAAAATATAATATTAGGTTTCTTGGTGACTCAAGGATATTTCCACTTTTGATGTTTGAATCTGGTGGTTGGGATTTAGGATTGGGTCTTTATTCATTGGGTGATGGTGGGTCCATGTTCTATTCATGTGCATATAATTTGAACAAGAATACATTTTTTTCTTTTAGAATTTAAATAATTTATAAAATCTAAAAAATAAGTAAAACTGCCTTGAATGAATATAGGAAACAATGAACACAGCTGAGGGAACAAAGTGATTGGAATGTTCCTTTTCCTCATCATGGTCAAATGGAAAAGTTGAGTCCTAAAATTGTGCCTCTTTCACATTGAAATGTGTTTAGCTTTTTGGAAATAAAATACAAATTGTGGCCCTATTTTATTAATACACAAATGAACATGTGTGCACTTAGGAAGATGCATGTATTTTTAACATGTTATATTCCTAAAAGTTCCCCCATGTTCTTTCAAGTCACTAGTTGGTAGTCAAGTTGGTATCTAGTTCAAGGGGGCCAAAATCAATCGATAAGGTAACACTAACACATTTTAAATAACACATGCATGTTATTGTGTGATCACACTCGTCGACATCCCATTGAAATGTTTGTATTGTAATATTCTTGTGAGTGCCATCAAGTGCACTTTGGAGTGGAGTTAATGGTCGAAAACATAGGTACTCCAACAAAGGAAGAATTCTTCATTGACCACTCACACAACCAGTTCAAAGATTGACACATCGATATTTCTATGTGATAAAACCCCTGTGGGGAAACATCTATAGCCCTAGCCAACATGGCCACTTGGAGCAATTTATTAATGAAAAATAAAATATTACAAATATATTTACGAGTTTCTCACAATCAATAATTGACATATGAACATCCATGATCTTTAAATAGAGATGATGGACCAATCAAGTGTTAATTTGTGGATCATTGTAGCCATTAAGATCGAAGAGAATATGCGCCATCAGATCACTCTATTTCAGGAATATATCATGACCATTGGATTACCTAACTACAAATGCATACTAAAGAAACACACTTTTACCTAACGACACATTAGACCAAGTTGATATTAACTAACTCCTAAGTGTCTAAATATCCTAACATACCCCCTTAAGAAAAACTTGGGATTGGATTGAAATATTTACAAAGGAATCACAATACGAGAAGGAAGAAGGCATTATAACCTATGCCCCCTTAATGAAAAATTCTTAACATCTTAACATAGATAAAAAAATTTAAAACTTCACTTCTGTAAGAGACTTTATGAAAATGTCTACAACTTGATATTTTGTAGGGAAAAAGAGAATTTTAATTACTCGATCATGAATGAGATTTATGATGAAGTGAATGTGTATATAAATGTGTTTTTTATGCTAATGTTCAATGGGATCTTTGGTGAGCTTGATGGTACTCTGATTTTCTCACTAGAGGGTTGTCAAATGCTACTGCTGAAATCCAAACTATGAAATGATCTATCGAAGCCATAAGGATTCTTGAATTTCATTAATTGTTTATCATTACACTTACTATGTTGAAGAAATAGCAATAGATAATTGTTTATTTTAGGCCCAAGTGATAGGTCCTAAACCAAGGCAATATACTTTCAATTATCAGGTTCACCAACCCAATATGAATCAGTGAAACCAACCAATAAAGATGCCCCCCTAAGATGTAATGTATCATGAACTGAACTATGTCCCAGACATACATAAGTATCCTTTTAGATTCTTTCCAATCTATTTCATGGGGTGTTTTCATATACCAGGAAACAATACCAATATAAAAGGAAATATTGGGACGAGTATGAGTCGAATGTAAGAAGATACCAACTAACTAACAATACAAAGTGGCATCAGCTTCAGGAGAAGTACAAGTGGAAACAAGTTTGACTCCATAATGGAAGGGAGAAGGGGTTGGTTTAGAATCATCCATGTGAAAGTGACGAATAAGATCACAATCATACTTAGATAGGGAAATACAAATTCCTTGCCTGGTTTGCAATACTTGGAGGCAAAATAAATAGTGCAAATAACCTAAGTCTATCATTTAAAATTAATTTTTAAGGATGGATTTCACATGGGTAAAATGTTTTGGGTCACTACAAGTGAGGATAAGGTCATCAATATAAATAACAAGGATTATGATCTGGTATTATGAGAGGTCACATTAGGGTCAGAACGACATTTAGAAAAGCTAGTATCAACAAGAAAGCTAATAATTTTTGGATGCCAATATTGAGGAGCTTGTTTAATACCATGAAGAGATTTATTAATAAGGAAAACAAGGATGGAATCATTATGGATATACACAATAGGTTGTTCCATGCATATTTCTTCTTGAAAATCCCCACACAATAAGGAGGATTTGATATTCATCTTGTGGACCTCCCAATTATGTGAGGCTACAAAGGCTAGAGCAAGTAGGATGGAATTCATTTTGGCTATGGGGTAAAGGTTCCATTATAGTCAATGCCTTCAAATTGAGATAACAGATTGGAAACTAATCAATCCTTGTGTGTTTCAACACTTCCATCTGATGCATACTTAGTTATATAGACCCATTTACATCTTACAAGTTTTCTTCCTTTCAGAAGAGGTACAAGATACCAAGTATTTTTTTCCATTAAAGAGTGATACTCTTCATTCATTATTGCATCCCAATGTGGATGGAATAAATCTTTTGCAAATGTCTCTAGATCACGAGTCTCTGAAAAATGAGCCATAAGAGAAGAGGCTCATTGGAGCTATGAATGAGTCTAACATTGATCTGAAGGATCATCACTAAGATCACCAGTCATTTCTCATGTTGAATGGACCCATATAGGAAGTGGTGTTGTTGGTGCAGGTTCATGTTCATTGGACTCATCTAGATGAAGGTGAACAAGAGGATGTGGATTTTCATCCTCATTGTCGTCATGTGAAGAAGAAGAAATCTAAATAGGAATAGAATATGGAACAAATGTCGAAGATGGCTTGTAGGTCTAAGAAGGAACACACATTGAATTATGATCACATGTTAAGAAATTTTCATCAAATTTAAAATCTCTCATAATAATAGTTTCATTATGATTAGGTTAGAGAAGTATATAACCTTTGACATCTTCATAATATCCAAAAAAAAATACACTTCTCACTTCTAGGTTGTAAATATTTCATTTTCTCATCACGAATGTGAGGCCATGCTACACTGCCAAATAATGAAAGTGAATTACATATGGATTAATTTTATTCCATGCTTCTTTCAGTGTTATATTTTTAATATCCTTAGTGGGTGTGCAATTTACTATGTAATTTTCACAATTAATGACTTATGTCCAACAATTAAGACTTAATCCCTTAAATTGTATCATAAATTTATCCATTTATTTTAATGTGTGACTATTTCTCTTAGCAACACCATTTTTCTATGGTGTATATGGAACAATATGTTTCATTTTGATTCCCTGTGTAGTGCAGTAACTTGTAAAATTGTTGTTCACATATTTTCCTCTATTATATGTTCTTAACCTTTGAAGTTGATGTCAAGATTTTTTTTCTACAAGGGCCTTGTAGGCCAAAAACTTTTCGAACACTTCACTCTTAAGTTTTAGTAAGTTAAACCAAGTGTGTCTAGAGAAGTCATCAATGAAAGTTATGAAATACTTGCACCCATAAAACAAGGAGAAGAAAGTGGACCACAAAAATCACTATGAATAAGCTGCAAAGGGATTGAGGTGTGCCAAGAGGCATGTTTGTCAAAAATATCTCGATGTTGTTTTATGATAACACAACCAACACAAACAACATATTCGCAAGAAACAAGAGAAAGATCAGTCACTATATTTTGATTACACAACTGCTGCAATGAGCGATAGTTTAGATGACTGAACCGCTCATGCAAAATTTTTGTCAGGTCATCTATATGAGAAACAAACATTAATGGAAAAGATGATGACTCAAATTTGTCAAACTTGTACAACCTATTAATATCATCAGCAATTCTAGTTGCGAGGATGTGCTTAGGATCTTTTAAATCCTTGATTACAACTTGGTGAGGTGAAAACTCTACAATTTTACCTTCACTTGACAGAGTAATCTAATATATTAATAGAAGGTTGCAGGAAAGACTTGGAACAAATAATAAATCATTGAAATGATCATTATCTACCTGAATTGTTCCATAACCTACAACACTAAGAGATATATCATCACCAACAAGTATTTTCTTGGTATTACATTCATTTAGAGAAGAAAATATGACTTTGTCCATATCGATATGATAATATGCTCCAGAATAAATAATCCACTAATTAGAAGAAGTAAAAGTTTCATTGAAGGAGAAACCAGAAGCAAAAAGTAAATACCAATGAGAATAAGAAGAAGAAGAATCAATATTGATATTGTGCTTATTCATCACTACTTCTAAGGATTCCATCTTTTTAAAACATTTAGATTCCACACGACCATCTTTTCAAAAAAATTTATATGTCTATTGTTGATATTATTACTTTTAGATTTTCTTCCTTTGTCACCATTAGGAGCATAAGCTTCCTAAGAGGGTTTGGGACCCTTTTTTGCTAGTTGTTGTGGAAAGGAAGTTGATTCTTAGGATTCTTTGATTTATATTTCTATTGGGAACATATGGATTTGTTTGAGGTACCTATAATGTTGATCACTTCAAGTTGCACAATTTTATCTTGCTCTCTAATCAAAGCATCACAAAAATACTCAAGAGTGGAATCTTTATGACCACTCGCTAGAGCATATTTAATGGTATAAAAGGTAGATACAAAGACAACATGCACTACCAAGATTTCAAATAATATTATAGATGCACCAGTCTTCCTTCATATCTATTCACAGTCTATACATAAAAGTATAATTGATTTGAACTTAGATAAATAATATTCAATGGATATAAAATCATTAGGAATTAGAGTCATTAATTGATTTTATATTTGGTGGGATAGAATAATATTGTGTTTACCAAACATAGATTCAATATTAGTCCAAGCTGCAGGAGGAATACCAATTCCTTCAAGGTGAAACCTTAAATCAGGATATATAGACATTTTCATTAGTCCACATGCTTCATCATTCTTATTATCCCATTTGACTCTATTTTCATTATCAGTGGGTTCTAGTTCTTTTCCAAAGATATTCTCATAGAATCCTTTACTCACTATTACATATAGGCTAAAAAATCGATGAACTATTACGACGATTGTGATAAAATCAATTTTTTTGTCGAAAAAAATTAAAAAAAAATGAAATTTTACTGTTTTTTTTTTTTTAATTAGTCCCGATAAAGTCGTATTTCCGATGTGTTCTAAGGTCATCGGAAGTACGATGCCCAGTTCCGACACTTTAATATATTAGTTTGTAGGTCAACATAATGGTCATTGACTTCGAAATGGTCAACCTTAATTTAGGGTTATAGTCATCTGAATTCCGACGATGATGAATCTATAAATTAGTTAATTCGAACCGAATTTTGACTAATTCGTTATAGTTGTGACATATTCTATGTGTTATAGCTCTGTTAATCTTCATTTTTATGTGAAGGTTTACTTGTTGATTAAGAGATCAAACTGATCTTTGATCTACAGAGCTTAGTTTTGTGATCATTGTTCAAGGCGTGCAAGAAGATTTTAGACTTTGAAGGTTAGTTAAATATTTTTTTTTCTTTTGTCTCCTTTAATATTTTATAACCTTATACGTTTATGTAGATTTTATGTCATCTGTGAACATGCTAAGGTTTCCATGCTTATATGTGAATTGATCTCTTGCCCTAGTTCTATTATGTCATTTGATTATGTTACTTGGTTATGGTGAAGCTTTGAAGCTCATGTGGTAAAATATATTGTATGGTTTGGTCTATTGCATTTCAAGAATCGAATAGATCTAGAACATCATCACTGAAATTTATAACATAATCGTCTCAATATTTTGGTTGTGGTGAAGAATGTGGAGATATTATGGACAAGGTGATGGGAGATGTTATTGCCCTTGTGCTAAATGCAGGAGCACAAAAGTTAGAATAATTTTAATACAAATAGTTGTAAGACATTACAGAACCCATGGGCACATTCAAGGTGGACCGAACGAATATCGTCCCTTGGTAAACTATATATTCATTATTATATCTTTATATTGATTATATTTACAAAATTTTATATTGTTTAAATATTTCTTATGCAATACACTAATTTTGCATGACTGTTTGTAATTATAAAGTTAGGTTGGCCCCCTAAGCGTCCGAACACGCCAAGTACTAGTAGAAATGATGTTGTACTACAAGGCGTCAAGGAATTTGGAGTGTTGAATATTGAAGATCAAGTTAATGATCCTATGGAAGAAGATGACAATAATAACAATATATTTGAAGACGATGGGACAAATGAATTGATCCAAGACTTTTTCACTCAACTAGACGAGGATGATGATGAGGACATTGGTGATCTTGACATACCTCTGCTAGAGAAGGCAGAAAAACCACTTTATGAAGGTTCAAAAGGAAATCTTCTTTCTGCTACATTATTGTTGGTGAACTTAAAGGTTTTGAATGGTTTGTCAAATAGTTGTATGACACAGATCCTAAGGTATGTAATATGGTTCACCATCACGTATACATAAAAGTTGATTTTTTTTTCTTGTTTTTAGTTTTAATTAATGTTTGAAATAAGAATTAAATATTTACAAATTATAACATTCTTTACACTAATTAATTATTTTTTATGTCGTAGATTGTTAGGTGAATTTCTGTTACCATCGTCAAATATTTTACCTCACACATACCGACATTTAAATTCCATTATGTAAGAAATTGAAATGGAGTGTCAAGCTATAGATGCATGTCCCAATGATCATATTATATACTATGGACAACATGCGTCGAAAACAGAATGCCCGTAATGTCAGACCAATAGATATCGAACTGATCAAATAACAAAAAAGGTGCCTCGTAAGGTTCTTCGTCATATTTCCATAATTCCATGTTTGCAATGATTGTTCCAGTGTGAAAGAATAACACAGTTTATGGATTACCATGCACATAATAGAAGTGGAGATGGTGTTCTTTGAATGCCTGCAGATGGTTATGCATTTAAGGAAATTGAGGAAAAATGGCCAGTTTTTAATGATGAACTTCGTAATGTTAGACTTTCATTGGCCATTGATGGTGTTAATCAATTTGGGGAGATCAGGTCTATTTACTCAGTGTGGCCAATTTTTTTTATCAACAATAACATTCCTCCCTAGATTTCAATAAAGAGGGAGCACATAATGTTGACAATGATTGTTCTAGGTATGTAATTTTATCATTAATTTTCCAAATGTAATATTTCATTTGTATTTCTTGTTTCATAATATATTGTATTTATTTATTTACTTATATATGCACATCACGTTATTAATTATGTGTAATTTCCAACAATTAGGTAAGTACTAGGTTAAAGAAATGAATGTATATATCAAGCCTCTCATCGACGACTTACTAAAGTTATGGGCCGACATCACTATGTATAACATTTGTAAACCAATAAGGCAGAAGGAATTTCAATTCCATGGAATACTTGCATGGACAATTCATGATGCCCCAGGACTAACACATTTTTGTGGTATGTAACGATCCATTGCACTTTAATTATAGTATATAATTATTTGAAGATACCATGCTTCGTGTTTTTTTAAATAATCCCCTTTGTATAATTGACATAATTATTAATCCAACTTTTACGGGTCTTCAAACAAAGGGTAGATTTTCATGTCTAGTTTGTGGTCCTAAGATCAAATTTTGGCATTCAAAAACTTTAGGAAATGAGGTGTTTGATGAGTATAGGCACTTCCTCTCTAAGAACCGTAGGTATTGTACCATTGAAAAACATATTTTCAATGGGAAAGAAGAGACTGGATTAAAACCACGAAGAATGGCACCTCACCTATGGAAGTTGGAATATAAAAAAAGTCGTCGAGATGGTATATTACAATTTGTTTATGTAATATTGCATATGTAATGTTATGAAATTTTATTTTATTTTATTTATTTTATGCTTCATCAATGTCGTGAAGGTATTAACAATGGGCTCCCATGAGGAATGAAAAGTTATCCCTCTCAATTCATGAGGTTTCCCTACTATCAGGACCTAAAAATAGCTCATTTGTTTGAAATAATGCATAGCAGGAAGAATGTGACAGAAACATTATGGCGAATCATAGATGGTAGGAGGGATAAAGAAAAAGTCATCAAGATTTGTAGTGACATTCATGAAGCCAATCATGCAATGCAAAGTGGAATCCAATCAAATAGCTATGGAGATCGAAATAGCCTTCCCTGGTTATTAACAAAGCAACAAAGCAATGATGTAAAAGAGGTCATTCGGAGAATAAAATTTCCCATGGGTTTTTCTTCAAACATAAATAATATTTTAACAAAGAAAGGTGACTTTGGTGGGGTAAAAACACATGATTGGCATACCTTCATTAAGGTAATTATTTTTCTATATATATATTTATATTGGTATACATATTTTTAGTTTTGTTTTATTATACTTTAGAATCAAATAACAATCAATTTTGATTGTTACAGTATGTTCTACCTCTATCTCTCCCAGACCATTTCAACAACAACATCAAACAAGTTATATATGATCTTGGAAAATACATGAGGTAAGTAGTAAATTATATGTAAATTGTTTTTTCCAATTTGTTATTAAATATCTTAATGGCATATGTTTTACTTATAATGTAATATATTAATTTATATGTTTTGTTGAAACATGGTACTTGCTTGCAACATCGACTATAGATGGTTGTCATTGAAAGAAATCCATCAAGAAGATATAAAGTATTGGAAGAGAGAAATTCCTCGGCTAATGTGTGAAAT
>ML793913.1:242001-253680 GCA_009831015.1 Picea engelmannii
GTATAGGTTGGGATCCGCCTCACTCTTCTCAAAACCCAACTGCTGCAAATAGGCATCTATCCTCGAATACCAAGCTCTGGGAGCTTGTTTTAGCCCATACAATGCCTTCTTCAGTCTACACACATGAGACTCTCTCCCATGCATCTCAAAGACCAATGGATACTCAATGTATACCTCCTCCTCAATAAGACCATTCAGAAATGCGGTCTTCACATCCATTTGGTGGATCTTCCAACCCATCTCTGCTGCAATGGAGATCACTACCCTGATTGAAGTGTAACGAGCAACCGGCGCAAAGGTCTCATCATAGTCGACTCCCTCAAACTATGAAAAACCCCGAGCCACAAATCGATCTTTGTACTTCTCAATGCTGCCATCCGCAGCATGCTTTATCTTGTAGAGCCACTTGGAAGTCACCACCGACTTCCCCTCCGGTCTAGGAACAACTTCCCAGACATCGTTCTTCATGATGGAATTGTACTCTTCCATCATGGCATCTCTCCATACCTGTCTACTAGTGGCCCCCTCTAAATTGGAAGGCTCAGACTCCCGAATACTTCTCACCATCGCAATGTAGCTGCAAAATCTCTCGGGAGGTTTACTCTCCCTCACTTCCTGTTTGGGATTTCCCACTGAACCCTGTGCATCCCTCAAAATGTCCTGAATCCACTTGGGATTTCTCCTCTCTGAAGTAGTGTCCTGTGGAGGGGACTCTCCCTGCTCAACCCCATCTGTTGAAGACAATGATCCTGTAGTAGACCCTGAAGTACCTGATCCTGAAACCTGTGGATCGATAGCCTGCGAACCTGAACTCTGTGGCCCTGTCACCTCTGAACCTGTAATCACCGAAACTGGTGGCCCCAAAATCTGTGTCACTATAGTCTGTTGCGGGCTCACCTGAATCTGAGATGAAGAATTATCACCTCTCTCTATCCCTCTAGACTTCCTAAAGGCTCCGTCCTCCTCAAATCTGACATCCCTCCTCAAGACAGTCTTCCTCAAAGAAGGAAGGTAAATACGGAAAGCCTTTGAAGTCTCACTATACCCAACAAATATCCCTCTCTCTTCCATGGGCTCTAGCTTTGTCCTCTTCTTAGAAGGGAGATATGAATATGTGATGCAGCCAAAAATCCAAAAGTTCCCCACCTCAGGCTTCTTCCCAGAGAAATCCTCCTCAGGAGTCATGCTCCCCACATCCCTGTGAGGACTCCTGTTCTGTAGATAAACTACAATGTAGCATGCCTCAGCCCATAGAAATAGTGGCAGCCCCTGATCATGTAGAATGGTTGTCACAACCCCAACAATGGCCCTGTTCTTCCTCTCATCAACCCCATTCTGCTGCGGGTTGTAAGGAATAGTCAACTCCCTCCTGATTCCCTCTCCTACACAAAAATCCATAAACTCCTTGGAGGTATACTCACCCCCATTGTCTGATCTCAGGACTCTGATTTTCTTCCCTGTCTGGTTCTCCACAAGAGCTTTGAACTCTTGGAACCGACTGAAGACCCGCCCTTTGGTCTTCATGAAGAAAATCCAGTACTTCCAAGAGAAGTCATCAATGAATACAACATAGTATAGGGATCTAGTCAACGATGCCGAAGACATCGGACCACATACATCTGAATGTATAAGATCAAATATCTCTGCTGCTCTACTGTCACTTCTTGGAAAATAAGTCTTGGTGTACTTTCCCAAGGTACACCCCTTGAACAACTCATGGTGCTCTGAACTAAAATATGGAACTCATGTCACCATCTCCCTCAGAAATCGCAAAGCCCCATGGTGCAAATGTGCCATCCTCCTGTGCCATATCTCACATAGGTCACTGTTGCTGCTGGTAGAATGAATCAATGCTCTCACTGGCTGGAACAAGAACTTATACAACCTCTCATGTCTAGTACCAATCACTTTGGCCGAAGTGATGCTAGACCCTCTGGGGAAAAGTAGAACCTACCCATCATGAAACAAGACCTCATAGCCCTTCTCCTCAATAGTAGAAACTGACACTAAGTTCTTCTTCAAGCCTAGAACATAAAGAACCTCTATCAAAGTCATGCGAGGCAAACACTCCCTCCGAAATGATACGGTCCCACAACCAGCCACCTTGACCTCCCGGTCATCTGCAAGCACTACCTCTACATCTCCACACTGAGTAAGATCTGTCAAGTGCTCACGAACTGCTGTCATATGGCAAGAGGCACCACTATCAATATACCAAGTATCTGGAGTAGTGGTCCTCGAGGAAAGACACACAATCAAGGAAAATTCCTTGTCAAACTTGGTGGAAAACTCTTCCACCTCTGCTGAAGCTGTTGTTTGTTTATTCTTCTTGTTTGGACACTGTCCTACATAGTGCCCAAACTTATGGCAAGAAAAGCACTTAACTTTGCTCATGTCCTTCTTCCCTTCACCCTTGGGCTTCCGTCCTCCCTTTGGAACCTTTCTGAACTTCTTCTTTCTAGTGGTAGCAAGAGCCACATTCTCCTCCTCGTGACCTATAGATGAACTTCCATGCACATAACCTCTCTGAGTCTCCTCCTGAACAAATTCATCCCAAAGACGTTCCCAACCAGGAATCTTCTCCCTAGCAACAATGCCCTCCACAAAAACAACCCATTGTTTGGAAACACCATTCAATGTGTTCTCACAAGATCACTGCCAGCTATGGCTTCCCCCACAGCTCTGAGCTCATCCCTCACCTGTGTCAATATAGTAAGGTATGTGACCACATTTTCAGCCTTGGTCATTTTCATGCTCTTTAGTTTTTCCCTCAAAACCATCTTCTGGTTCTCATTTTTACTCTGGTACAATTTAGTCAAAGACTCCCACACTCATAGGCATGTGTCTTCCCCGTCACGTGAGGAATCAAATGATCCTTGATGGCATCAAGAATAAATCTCTTAGCCTTGATAATCTTCTTATTATAGGCTGCAAGAAGAGTAACATCAGTAGGTATCACAACAGGATGAGTAGTGGTATTCTCCACAACGTCCCACAACTCGTTCTCTTGCAAAAGCAAGATCATCCTCTCCTTCCAAGCACCAAAATTTCCTGCCCCATCAAGTCTATCTTCAACCCTCAAACCAGTAGCCATGACCCTCTTTTTGCTGAAAATCACAAATTCAAAAATTTGCCCTGTGAAGTGACTGTTGTCCCTACTTTCTGTCTGCTGAAATTTCTGCCTCTCTTCAAATCAGCTCTGATACCATGTTAATTTTTCAACACCCCAACCCAGTTTCAGTCTCGCTGATTTTTCAGCCAAATTTAAATGCCAAACTCCAGTTTCAACACTGTTTCAGCATATGTCACAGCGGTGTTTCAGCATATGTCACAGCGGTGTTTCAGCATATGTCACAGCGGTGTTTCATCATACGTTACAACACTGTGTTTCAACATATGTTACAGCACTGTGTTTCAGCATATGTTACAGCACTATGTTTCAGCGTATGTTATAGCACTGTGTTTCAGCATATGTTATAGCACTGTGTTTCAGCATATGTTACAACACTGTGTTTTAGCATATGTTATAGCACTGTGTTTCAGCATATAAAAACTTAACAGAAAATAAACTTCAAAACTGAAACATGAGGATTCTGAACATCGTTTTCAACGTAGAAATAAAATATCAGCAATATGCAAAACTCATAAAATATAGACACAAATATATTCGGTCTAACTTCGACCCTGGAAAAACCCACAAGGGGAAAACCAATGAGAGAGGGCTTTGTATTATTTATGAGCTTCTGAGAAATTCTTTTACAGCATATTCATCTTCAGATATTTACACAAACTTATCTGGACATTCCTGTAACTTTGCTCCTCGATTTCTGAACCAGAAATCAATACAACTAAACGACTATCCCAATAATTAATGTTGTACGGACTGTCTCGAAATTCCTGCCAAAACTCTACTAAGACTCAATTTATGTGCCACTAAATGCTATTCGACAGCCTTGGAATGCATGCCAATACTCTCAGAAATTGCAGCTGCTGTCTCTTTTCTTCAGCTCGACCTCTCTCTTGCTCTCTCTTGTTCTCTCAACATGAATGCTTGAACTCCTCTTGTTCTCTCAACAAGAATGCTTCAACTTTCTTGTTCTTGGCATCTCACCAAGAACCTCTTGGCATCTCACCAAGAGTGTCTTGCTCTCTCAACAAGATTGTTGCTGCTTCTTACCCAAGAATGGGTGCAACCTCTTTCCCAAGTCGACCTCATGAGGGAAGGTGAGGGGTTTTCTAATCTAACAGTTGAGATTAGATTAGATGGGTGGCTGAGATTTGGTGTCTCTTCACTCACCCTCACTTTAATCATAAAGTCACCTTTTAATTTGCATCTCACAAATTAAATGACTAGGACCCACATTCGACACTTTCTCCCCCTTAGGCGCCTAGGGAAGAGAAACACTTGCCTTGGTACTTTATTTTAATTAAAAAATTAACAGGAGGGATATATGCTATATCAATCAATGGTGTACATTAGTCAATATCTTCCTAAATTAGCTACAAATATGCATGTGGATCGCATTTGGGATGTGAACTCCATTAAAAAATTTGAAGGGGAGCACATGTTGCGGAAAGGTAGAATGACGAAAGTGAAAGGAAATTAGGTTTATAATACATCTAAATTTTCCTTTTTATGTGTATCATACTTATTTAATTCTTATTCTTTCATCAATTATTAATATTTTATACCTTGCTAACTAACATATATTGGTGAACTATGCTTTTCTGATATAGTGGGTTGAGAGTGGGATGCACTACATATATACATTGCAAACAATATTGATGGGATGAACGTATGGATTGATATATGCATACAACGTGAAGGTAGGTTATCATGGGAAGGGGTGTCTACATTGGTTATAGAATCTCATCGTAATGGAGATACCAATCTTACGTAGTAAGAAATTGATTTAGCACATGGTTTGAAAGATAAACATGCAAGCATGTTATTAATCCAATACAATTTCATTATGTTATTTCATAAAT
Organism: Picea engelmannii; assembly: GCA_009831015.1. NCBI lineage: Eukaryota > Viridiplantae > Streptophyta > Pinopsida > Pinales > Pinaceae > Picea > Picea engelmannii. The sequence continues at coordinate 246,991 of ML793913.1, forward strand.
TATTAATGTTACTTTCGATGTGTTTTTCCCATCCATACATTACAAGTTATGTGAAATATGTTTTATGTGTCTGGCATATTGTAGTTGAAACATCACAAGGCTATGTGGTGCGATGGTCATAAATTTCACATCAAAAAGTTGGAAGAAAAGAGGAAAACTTATGATTGTGGGATAACTGTAGTCTTCGAGGTCACTAATGTTTCCTCTAGAAGTGACAGATGTCCCGAAGCCTCTTAAAATCGATACTATGGGTATTTGGAGGACATACTTGAGTGTGAGTTTAAATCCTTCAAAATAGTTTTGTTTGACGTCAAATGGTACAGGCTACGAATGAATGAATTTGATCCTGATAGAACTATTATTCTACATGATAAGAGATTTACCATGGTTAATACAAAGTCATTTGAGCCAGGAACAGATCATTATGTTCTTCCAAGCTAATGGGAACAAGTATTCTACTCAGAGGTTCCATGTAAAGCAGGTTGGTCATTTGTTGATAGGTATTATCCAAGGGGAAGGCCAGTAAAGTATAATATTGTAGAGGATAAGAATGATCTTGAAGAAGAAGATGATGCAGAGGAACAGGTAGCCGATGTAGCAGATTTCTCAGATGAAGAGCCTGAAGGAGATGAACCAAATCTACTAGTAGGAGGAAATGCAGATCTTGATGATGATATCCATGATGAAGATATATTGCTTGGAAATGAGTACATTGATGACGATGTTGATACGGTCAATCCTTAAAACACCTTATATCAACCAGATGATATGGATGTTCAGTTCGACAAAGATGATCAACTAGAAGATTGATGAATGTATTGAAATGTTGAAATATTGTATATATAAGGTTAGAAGAGAAGGGCAAGTGGGCACAAGTGGCAAGGGAAAGCTTAATTTGGAGACACTTTCTATTCATTCGAGTACACTATGTCAACCAAGGACAATACAAATCATGTAAAGGAGTTACGTATTCTTTACTTATTATTTATTATGTTTCTTTTTCAAAAATTTCTAAAAGAAGTACATATCTCAAACCACTACACATGACCTCTCAAATTAATCTTGTGCCTTAGAATGTAACAAGACTAGTTGATGTAGGAAAGAGTCTTTATGATTATGAAGAGTGCACTCTAACCTTTGTTGGAGGTTCTTTAATCAAAATGGAGAATAAATTAGACTGATAGCAATATGGTAAGGAAAAAGGTTTGGTGTAGTACTCCATAGGATACCAAAATCCTTCTTTTTCGTTGATTTCTTGTGTATGGACTTGATCCCAAGAGAGATGTGCACTTCAACAGTACAAGTGTTGCTGAAATTATGAGATGACAAGTGACTGAGTGAGATCCGCAATGTGGATCTCCTCCTATTTATAACAGACTTGACACAACAATAGGTGTGTCTATTGGAACAATAGCGCCGACCTCTTTAACTGAATAATATAATTAATCTTTTCACAATATTAATTATCTTTCACATCGTGGGGCCAAATTGTACCCTTCACAATTAGGGTTACAACCAATCTTACTCTTAGACAGTATATAAAGGGATCCACACATCCTCTAGTGCTCAACCACTAGGGACATGACCACCTGTTCTCACCCACAGGGATGTCTCACTCAACAAATTAACTCAAATGAGTCCACAAGAGTACCATCTGGAGAACGATCTCAAGCTGACTCAACTAAGTCCATAGGAGTACAAGGCATGATACCATCTCAAGTCGACTCAACTTAGTCCAAAGGAGTACAAGGCAGGATACCACACGTCATCACAACTCAGTCCAGATTCTGATGTACACCCATCACATGCGCACACCCAACACATGGGCTCTCTCACATAGATCGTCTCAACTCAGTCTAGAGGAGAACAATATGGAAAATGTCACATGATGTTGCAATCATCAACACATAGGACCAAAGAAGTTGTCTAATCATGTTATTTGGGCAAGGGTACCCTCAAACATGAAATATACATGAATATCTAGGATTTAATTGATGACCGATGGACTTTCAACTAGAATTCGACCAAAATTCCCTCTCAAAATTTGAAATGAATTAAAACACAGAGGCAATGAATCACAATGGATATGTTCATTACTTGTTTCAGGCTTCATGATTTCATCTGAGGTTTGACTTTTAAAAAGGCTCAAAGGCTGCACCTCTAGATCAACCTTTGTATCTCCCCTATTTTCTTCAATCGATACATTAGAACATTCCTCATTATTTCTATTCACGACCTGTTTGTAATGTTCCCTTAGCAGTGAGACAAAACATAAGGGCAAACATTCTACATTTCTTAGGAAATTTTCTGCATCATTTTCCATGCAATCTTGTTGGGTATGCAAAATCTGTTTGTCATCTGTGCAGTTTGATAACTGGGCTTCTTCTTCCCATGAATATAGTACTAGCTTCTTTGACCAATCATCTTCGATCTCAACCATATAGTCACCATTATGAAGATCATATATGAGCATGTTATCGATGTAAGGGAGGTCATCAAACATGCACATCATCTCCAGATATTTTTCCACCACCACTTGATTTTTAACTTCCTCTTTGACTATATTGTGAATTGAGTACATGAAGAAATCCTTCGGTGGTTTAGAACATTGAGGCTGGGATGGAGGAATGATCCACATTGACCATGTCAAGGATCAAAATTACCTAGGGTTTTTGTATTTGTTCCTTGAAATCAAGGTCTGTGATTACAATCAACTAAGTTTGTTCCATGAAACTTGATGAGGAGCATAAGGAGAAAGAAGTTGAATATTCAAGGGATACCTTAGAAGTAGAAGAGGATGAAATGAAAAAGTAACAAGCAGATAAATATCAAAGGAAAAGATAAGAAGTAGAAAATGAACTTGAGTTAGTAGAGAGCTAGAGAAAAATAGAAGGAAGTTAGAAGAAGAATAAAAAAAGTAAACAATAAGAGAATGAACAAACACTACTTCTTGTGAATTGAAATCTGATGGAGGTATGTTAGTTGGTCGAAGACATTCTATTGATGCTTTGAAGAAATGTGGTTACCAATTTCTTCCATGTATATTGGTAGGATAATCCGACGAACATATTTCCATCGGATATCTGACACCCTATCGTCAGTCTATCGATATCCATAAGAACCAAAACCTTGTTTAAATCAACCATTATTTCCAACGCATATGCGTCATAAGTCCGACGTAACTACATGTCGAATATCTAATAGAGAAACAAGATATTCGACATGTGTTTGTCAGACTCTGCAGTGGATATCCAACGAACTTGTATGTCGAATATATGAAGAAAGATAATTGAATCTTAAGTTCTAATCTTGCAATTTCAACAATGGATTTGGATATTAACTTTGAGGAGCCAAGGTAGTTCTTAAAAATGTTGATTTAAACCATCTATCAAAAGGTTTTTGGGTAGTTACCCTATTCTAGGAAGGATAACTAACATCTAACTAATTTTCCCCTTTATCTCCTTAAATGATTTTCTTTACATTCATGTAGAGAAAAGGAGTAATTCATTCATCAAATTTAGGAAACAATTCTATAAGATACATAGTGCTTCAACTATCCCAAATTTGTTGGCATTATCCCTAGAGATGTGCACTACTATAATACTAGGAGAGTTACATATGAAAATATTTAACCCTCTTTTGAAATGTGTGCATACAAAGAGAATTTTCCTCCAAAGAATCATGTCAACTCATCAACATGTAGAAGAGAAGGTTTCATCGACATTTTTGTGGAACTTGACAACAACTTCCCCATGTCCATTAGTCGAGCTTGTAAACAAAGCATATCAAAATGTTGATGAGAAACTCATATCATGTTATAAGATGACAAAGTTGATTGTAACTCTCCTAACTGTAAAAAATATTCATCCATATCAATGACTGGAAGCAATAGATAACCTCAAACATCATTTCTAATCATCGTTCCAACACACAAATTCATGCATTCTACCCTCTTCTCTAGAAAAATAATTCATTTAGACATGAAATTCATAGCATAAATGTGTAACATCCCAAGGGTCATATGATGCATTAATTTAATTAAAAAGGCATAAGGCGAAAGGTGAAAGGCTCAAATTTAGGAATTAAAAGAGGAAAAATTGATGAGAAAAATAGGGAAATTACCAGGATCATCACCCATCACTTTTTTTAAGGTGATAGGTTGGATCGGTATTATTTCATATAAAATCAACTTAAGGACACAAAATACCAAATTAATTCCACTAATTTACAAGTCATATCTTAAACCTTAGGACTATATCAAGTCATACCTAACCTTAAAATTTAGAAATAATAGGATATAAAATTAAAGAACCTTTATCTTTATCAAGTTGGTGATAAATCTTGTGTTAGGGGAAGAATTTGAAGAAAATTTATAATATCTATGTCATGCAAAGGCCTATTCAATTCTTCAACCATCTAGAAAGCAAGTAAAAATTGATGAATAATAGGACATAAAATTATAGATCCTTTATATTTATTAAGTCCATGCCTAGAACTTGTGCCTAGGAAATAATTTGAAGAGTGCAAACTTGGGTGTATAAATATTTCTCTATTAGACCAATATTACTTAGTTCTAATACAACCTTTAATGAAATAAATTTGTTGATACATGATCTTCTCACAACCATTCAATATTTATATTTATTTTGAAAACCTAATACATAAGTAGGCTTCCACTTGGACACAAGAGTTGAATGTTTGACTTGAAGGAGTTTAGATATTGACAAGTCTGTGAAATGTAGGTTTGTCTCTCTTTCCTTCTCTCCCATGCCCATTTCAAAGGTATTTGCTTCAGGAGCCATCCAGGGTTTTGTGACCTTCGTATCTTAGTACCAAAGCCATTCCAACCCCCAAAATATCGTCAGTGATTGTCACCTTACCACTGCGTTGTAAGGAGAAACTGACCTTGGCCACTGCGGCACAAGGAGAAAGTGAACTCGGTCACTACGGTACAAGGAGACATAGACCTTGAGCCACTACGTGTGTAAGGAGATAGAGACCTTGACCTTGAGCCAATATTCACAAGGAACAAAGAATGGTGAGTAATTTCATTCCGAGAGTTTCGATTTGAAAAATGAGTTAATAAATTTGGACTCCTTATTGCATTTGGGAAACCCCAACTTTTTTTCTCACCACACCTGTGTCACTGGATCTTCGGTTTTCTTGGTAGGGTGCCCCTGTTGCGAACTTGAGTTTTTCCTATGTGCGCTTTAACCTATTTTTGTTACGATTTCTCGTGTGGGTGCCCCTCTTGCTAACTCTCTTGGTGTTGCCTTTTGCGGAACCTCGAGTTTTTTCCCACATGAGATGTGTCCTCGACTCTTCGGTTTTGTTTTGTTGGATTTGGAATTTAATGCAAGGGGTGATGTGAGTGATAAAATGGAGCTTCCTACTGGGTGCACTCAAAGATTGGCTTAGGTCCATTTGTAGGGTTGGTCAGTTTTCATCTTGTTATCACACATTGCTCGGTAGCACATGAGAGGTAAGAGGTAGTGAAGCTCATCTTGGGAGGCACTTTGAAAGAGAAATCTTCTCCACTCATCCTAGAGTTTGGGTGTTCGTTGTGGCTTCCTTGCAGGGCCCTTGCATTTGGAAAATTCTTGGTAACATGCGAGTTGCGTTGTTGGCTCTTTTAGGAGAATATAATAGGAAGATATAATATAATTGATCTTTTAGGGTTTGCAAAGTGAAAGGAAAAAAATTAAACATAACATTTCTAAGGTTCCTGAGTTAGGAGAAAGAACTCAAGTAAACAAGATCCACCACCAAGCGCAGTTGAAAAACCAAAACTACCATGAATTATGAGATCCTGGAGCTTGTAACAACCTTAAAAATCTAAATTAGACCCTTTATGACTCCATTAATCCCCTTATGATTGTATTAATCCCCTATGACTACATTAATCCCCTTATGACTACATTAATCCCCTTATATCTTCTTCTTTATAATCATAATAAAGAAAACATAACATTTAAATGACAAGAAAATCAAATAATGTCATGCTCATATTATTTCAAACCTAGACAAAAGATTTCCCACATATTTCTTCCAAATAAATAAAAAATATAACATCATCATGGTATCGCCTCTAAGTCATGAGCAATATACAAACATAAAATAAGCATGATAATATAAGTAGAACATCTCGCATATCAATAAAAATGTAGGCTCATCCATATTACTCAAACTGCAAGTCTACATTCCCATTATACAAAAAAATGTACTTCAGTGACTTCACCAGATAAAAAAATAAAGAACCATTAGTCTTCCAATCATTGAGTGTAAATGCAAACTAAAATATGCATAGGATGAAGGAGAAGCATGTCCTAATTTGAAAGAGGAGGATTGAGCTATCCTTGGCATAGGCCTAAGGTGAGTAGACACCTCTGGGTGGGGATTGTCAAATTATATATTGTTCCTCATATTCCCCTCAAAAAGAGGAATAACAAGCCCAAATAGAACACATAAACAAGACCATCTCAAAACAGTGATGCAATGAGAAAACCCAATAACAAACAATATTCACAAAAACTAGTCGAGTTAAGGTTTTGACACTAATAATTCCCATTTGAAAATAAAGTTTAGGCCTACATAAATGACATCAAAATAAAGTGAGCATCAATATAGCCAGGAATCGACAAGTATAAATAAGAATAAACATGGGTTCCTAGGTTAGATCACATGCACAAA
>ML793913.1:269823-287955 GCA_009831015.1 Picea engelmannii
CTTCTTCAGAGTCTTCTTTATTAGAGTCTTCTACTGCCATGAATAGAACTCTCCCTGTTTCACTGTCACTGACTTCATCTTCATCTGATGATGAGATGTCTTCTTTGGTGCAAAATTTTTTCTTGAAAACTTTCTTTGTAGTTCTTTTACATTTATATGTTTGTCTACCTTTTCAGTAACCTTCATCATTTGTTTTTTCTTATGAGGACATTTACTAGAAAAATGACCAATACCATCACAATTAAAACAAATTAAAGGAATCTTACCTCTGTACCTACCGTTGGTTCCCTTGTTCAGTCTTTTGACGAAGTTGGCCACTTCTTCATCATCTTCCGAGACGTCGTTGTTGCTGCTATATTCTTCTTGTTCCTTTTTCTTTTTCTTTGATCTTTTGGATGCTTTGAAGGCTGCTTCTTTTACATATGAATTTTCCTGTTCAGTTCTCATCGCATATGCCACGAAGATTCCATGTATTTCATTCATTCTTATTGAGTTTAGATCCGATCTTTCTTCTATGTTGATATCTTAGGGTTGAATCTCATAGGAAGATATCTTAGTACCTTTTGAATAATTACAGATTCTTTGATTTCTTCTTCCAATCCTATGATTGCATTCACTATTTCATCGACTCATAAGAAGTAGGTTGCGATATCTTCATCTTCCTTCATTTTTAGTTGTTCAAATTGACCTCTGTAAGTTTGAATCTTTGTTGTTTTGACTTTTGAATCTCCTTCATACATATTTCAAAGCTTGTCCCAAATATCTTTAGTAGATTTACAATGTGCAACTTTGGTGAATATCGTATCACTGAGACCATTCAAAAGTGCATTTATGGCTCTAGAATTATTCTCATTGAGTTCACTGCTTTGTCACTTGTTGGTGGAACTGTTGGTGCTGTGTATCCATCTACAATTGATTACCAAACTTGAAATCCCTTTGCCTGTATATATGCCTTCATCCTTATGCTCCAAAAAGTATACTTATGTCCATCAAACTGTTGTATTCCATTTGTATACGAGTTGGTACTCTCCATGATCTACCTTTCAGTGGTTAAACTAATTTCTGAAGGAACTTGCTCTGATACCAATTGTTGGATTATTGAGAGGGGGGGTGAATCAGTAATAACATAATTATAATCCTTTTTCTTCAAATGTTATATCAATTTAGAATTATTATCCAATAATGAGAAGTAATAAATAAACAATTAAACACATACATAGTACACCAGTGTTTTACGTGGAAACCCAAATCGGGAGAAAACCACAGAATGCTTTTTCTTATATGTCTTGAAGAATTACATTCATTGGAAGCACCAACTTCATTTGTTTCCCAGCTGCAACTAGAAGGAGGCTCCAACCCCCTCGTTTCTTAGGCTACAACTTGAGGGAAGCTCTAACTCCCCAAATCTCTGGCTACAACCAGAAGGAGGCTACAACCCCCAATGTTCTCTGGATACAACCGGAAGGTGGCTATAACCACCTTTCATTGCCCCATCCTGCCACCTTGCAGTAGAAGTAGAATGATGGAACCACTGTCACACTATCACTGTGAGATATACCACTGTAAACCTGTACCAATAAATATGAACCATGCATCAACCATGCATCAACTTGTACCTCAACCTGTAATCAACCTGTACCACAAAAAAGTGCATCAACCATGCACCAACTTGTAATCAACCTGCACCATAAACAAGTGAATCAACCATGCACCAACCTGTAATCAACCTGTACCATAAACAAGTGCATCCAACCATGTGCCAAGTATGTACCAATAATGTGTCAACTACTCATCAACTATGACTCATCAATATGTACCAACATCATCAACTATACACCTCATGTATGTGCACCAACTCATCAACTACTTGTCTCAACCATGTACTCAACATGTACCTCAACCAAAATCTCTCATCAATTTCATCATCCAAATCTAATTTGTACCTCTGTAATAGACCTGGTGTATATGATCACATTCTTGAAAACCTTCCTTAACTTTAAAAACAAGAGACTAGCATTTTCATCAAAGTTTTCTTTAGTCTCACATGCCTAGTTTTGGATTAGTCAACAACCCTAACTTGAAGTAATCATAACTGTGAACCTGTAATGTATAAATATTTGAAACTGATATACAATGTTCTTCAGTGTGTTTTATGCAATTCCTCCAAGTGGCACTACTTGGAACCTCTCAGAAAAGGAGTTATAGCAAAAATGGCATACCTTGCTGAATTATGGATTATTCTAGAGAGCGACCTTGTAGAGCGTGCCACACACAAAAATTTGACGAAATGATTTGAAACTATTAAAATTCATACTAAATATTTTACCCTAACCAACACAATTGATCTCACTGAATTTGGATCTGTTATGAAGAAGTTATGATGTTTTTACCCGAAACACCTGATTTTGACTAGTTTCAAGACTGGCCACAAACCCTATTTTCCACAGAGTGTAAATCCAAAACTAAAACGAACCACAAGATGAATTTGTAACCAAAAATACTATGATATGTTTTCTCAACTGAATAGAAATTTTAGGATCTGAATTATTATAGAAACAAAGTTATAGTGAAAATGGTGAGATGACCTGAAAATAACATACCTTAGAAAACACCATCAAAAGAATTTATCCTTCCTTGCATTTCGGCCTTATTTTCTTAAATTTCCTCCGAATTTCGGCTTAGATATCATTTGTATACCTCATACACCTATAGATATTCAATATGCTCAAGTGTGTTTCAAATGAGAGAGCCTTGCCTCTTATTTATACTCTCCAAGTAGCTTCTTTAAAAATATCTTCTAGGTCACTTGACCCCACTTTCCTTATTTTAGGGTTGGGTCCACTTCTAATTTCTCCATTAAAATTATTATTGAAATAATTTATTTTGTACTCACTTTGAATTATAATACACTCATCAGTTCACATTATTATTTACCTTTTAAAATCTCTTAAACCACTTTGATTACTTTGACCTTTTAGGGCTTCTAGATGACATATGACAGTCCTCCAACTTCATAAGGCCATAACTCTCAAACCGTGAGGATTTATGTGACGTTATACATACCACCAGAAATGGCATGAAATGTGCTACCCATATAGAATAGTATTATCTGAAAATATATCATAACTCATACTGTTACCCATCAAAACAACTTGGGTCCATTACCCAAACCTGGGGTCTCCAACTTCTCATGGCCATAACTCTCTAATCGTGAGGAATTATGTGACGTTCCACATACCATAAAAAATTACATGACAAACACTATCCATATAGGATATTTTCCCTGACAAATTCACTTTCCTTCATCTCATTATTTCACAATTAAGCATGGGTTTTCTTATTGCACAAAGTGTCTTCCCGTGAGGGCTTTCACCATAAGGAGACCACTTCAGAGTTCATCCATATTTACTTCTTATCAACCATGACAAAACAATAATGAGTCATATTTACATCAAACACTATTGGTTCCATTACCCAAACCTTTGTGCTACAGGTCTTTGTTTAAGGGTTGACATCAATGACAACCAACCTTAATCAACAAATTATGTGTGCAGGGATCTAAATTGAAATAGTTTAAGTTATTAATAGATGAAGTCTTTTAGGCATGTGTTAATCCCCACACATAATCCACCTAATTCATATTTGGCTATCCATTGGTTGCTTTTTGGATGTGTAAATGGAATCGCTTGTAGGGAAGATAACTTCACCAAATGCCCAATCAACAAATTCTTTCATTGCAATTTGATGCTTGGAAGAGTTGGAAGGACACTAAGAATTTTGCATTCCATGAGGCCACTTTCAACAAATGGTATGACTATATGATTAGAGTTACTAAATCCATTTTGTGAATCCCATAGGTGCTACAAGTGAATAAATTTTTGTTTGGTATGAACATGGACAATATATTTATGTGGCCATGAGGGACTAATGTTGATAAATTCCATGCCATTTATTTTCCCTATTACTTGATAGAATCATCTTTTGATAAATTCCGTGCCATTTCTTTTCCCCATTTCCAATTGAAACAACCAATCCATCTCTACCTTTGCAGAATCTTGAGCCAACCGATGATTTTCTCCGGGATATTGTAGAATTTGGCAAATGCGTTGGTTAGTGTTGAAGAAACCTTCTGTGCATTTTATGAACTTGAGAAAAATAATGCCTCGCCTCTTTTCAACAAATTTTGTTTTAAAAAAATATTCAGGTCTATTGGTCTTCCGACTACTACAGGCCAGACTTTCGATGAGAAACGCTCCCAACAAAGCATTGGAACTACAACACGCTTATCGGTCGCGTCGGTGGGATAGAATCTAAATATTCACCAGTAGACCGACGGATGTCGTTGGTAGTTTTTCAGTTGTCATTTGAAATTAATTTTTTAAAGTTCATTGGTTGTCAGACGTTAGGGGAGTCGGAATACCGATGATCATCCAACATCGAAAAAAACATGAGATATTTTCAAACACTTGTTGAGCCCTCACAAGAGGCGGTTGAGAGATGTCAAACGTCCGGGGTACAACAATAGGGCGTCAAAAATTATGTCCATTTATAGTAGCGACTTCTTAATACATCCTCCATATGAGATTTCCATGAGAAGTAGTTGATATTGGTAAGAAAAATATCATTGGGAGATGTTATATCAAAATATGAAAAAAAAGATCGAATTGATGGTCTAGATAGAAATATTTTGATAAAATCTAGGCTATTTAAAAAAAAAGAACATTGAAAACGGACTTTGGATGTGAAAGTTATTCCCTTTTGAAAAAAGGCACAAACAATAACCAAGGAGCCACATGGAAAGTAGAATTTGGTCCATATGGTTATTCTCCTCCTAATAACCTCACTTTTACAAATAAGTTGCTTATTCAAAGTGACCCACTTTTATAGATTAAACATGGATCACTTTTACAATGAAGTAAATTTATAAATGAAAGTTGCATGAAAAATAAATAACTTAAAAAGTAACAAAAAGAGACTTGAAATCAAGAGCTCTTACTTAATAAAACAACTTTTAACCAAGTTATCTAATGCAAAACACATTATATTGTTAAGAAGGAGGATTGGGGTTGTTGTTGTTGTTGTTGTCATTGTTATTGTTGAAACACATTATATTGTTAAGAAGGAGGATTGGGGATGTTGTTGTTGTTGTTGAAGATGATCTTGGAGAGCGTGATCATAAAAAACTATTTTGACAAAAGAAAACAAATTCTCCTCTCAATGGAAGCAAGGGTTAGATCTCAGTTAGGTTGCTCAGAAAATGAAAGTTTTCCCTATGTTTTTGATTTACCAAGATCACATAGAGAACAAAAAAGAGCATACACACACATGGAAACCCTTTCTTCTTTGTTTCTAATTTTTCGAGATCACACATAACACATGGAAAATATCATGCATTGATAGAAACCCACGCAAAAAAAATAAAAAAAATAAAAATGAAATATTATCTCTGTAAAAATTTAAAAGGACATATTTGGGATTTAAACGTGCATATCCAATAGAAATGGTTGTATCTTGAGCAACCAAATCTTTTTGAGTGAAACAAAAGGTGTTCCTAACTGAAACGAGTTCTTCACATGCAATGGAATAGTCTTATCATCCAATAAATGTAATAAAATGACAGAAAATGGAGATGTGGCAATATAGATTCATAATCTCGATCTACAACGGGGGTAGGTATTCAAATTCACTATGATACCATGTTAAAAAAAACAAGTATTATAATAGAGGATGAACACCTTTAGTAACCACTCACATAGCCAGATCAAGGATCAACACACGGATGTTCTTATGTGGTAAAACCATGTGGGGAAACGTTCATGTCCCCAACCAACATGGACACTTGGAGAAATTTATTAATCCAAAAGAAAATATTACAGAGAGATTTAAAAGAGAGTTTCTCACAATCGATCATTGGTATATGACCCTCCATTCTCTTTAAATAGAATTCATGGACCAATCTAGTGTTAAGCCACAGATCAATGTAGTTGTTAAAATCAAGGAGAATATGAGTTGTTAGATCCCCCTATGTTGGGAACATATTGCCACTATCAGATTACCTAACTACAAATGCATATGAATGCATAGTAAAGAAACACACTAGTAAACATACTTTTACCTAACAACACATTAGATTAATACAATCTTAACTAACTCCTAAGTGTCTAAATATCTTAACAGAGAATGACTATGAATTCATAGAGGTATTTCTACTCGACAAGGAAGAAAAAAATTGTACAAAAGTTATTGAGAATTTATTACCTTTATAACATATTAAATTTATTACATCATAGTTTGGGAGCATACAATTTGTTTTCACACCTAAAGAAGTAATGTGAATCAATTTTAATGGCCTTCCTTAGAGGTTTGTTGATGATAAGTATGGGTAATGACTATTTGATTCTAGTTGTGTATTTCTTAAACAAAATGGTCACGATAATTATACTTTGCAAAAATACGATTTTGATCACATCAAGTGTAGTTGTTCTTTGAGAAATTATAGATGCACTTTGGTCTCCCTTTCTCCATCCTCTTTTATCACAATAGTATATTTCTTAGCTACTTTTGGTACCTACTCTAGGAATGTATGGATGATAAAGTGAAGAGAAGTATTACCTTCCATAAAAAAATGAATGGATGGAATCTAGACAAACGTAGTAAATTATATCTGATGCAGGAGCATCTCAAGCGAGCCAGCGTGGAGAAAAAGGACAGTTGGAAAAGCGCCCAATACAAATTTTGGAAATGTCTTGGAACATTAATGAAGTCATCAAGTGGAGGCACACTTGTAAAATGTAATCGGACCTTGAGCAATCCACTCTCGTCCTTAGTAGGTAGAAGGCATTTAGGATAGTTAATGCAAGTAGATAGAATTTAATGCATAGATTAGACAGTTTAGAATGAAAGGAGGAAATAGGATATAGACACCCTCACTGTGTATTGTAGAATAGAAGAAGAAGAGAAAGAGAGGATGCCAATTGAGAGCAAGAGCATAGAAGAGAAGAAGCAAAGAGTTGTGTAGAGGAGTTCCATGTAAAAAAGTTATGGATTAATACAAAAAGGATTTGATTTAGACTCATGGTGTTCAAGTATTCCCTGTGTATGCATTTTTAAATGTTATGCTCATGAATGATTTACTCTTTTTGTCATGCAACTACTTTTATGCTATGTATGAATGATTTCTTATTAAATGTTTGAAATCTAAGAGAGAGAGAGAGTAAGGAAAATGAGTTTCAATTGTTTCTCTATTTGAGCAAGAGTTCCTGCAAGGAGTGCAGTTGAATTGTCCATAAGGAGTGCGTTGACAAAGGGTTCAAAGGTTTGTCTCTGAAATCTTAGATGAGATAGATTTTGTTCTCATTCCCTCAAGAAGTGCAGCTAGGAACAGGAGCCGTGCAAGGTGTGCGTAGGCCGAGTAGAGTTTTAGGTCTTGTAACCTGAATGAAGTATTGAGAGACTGCTACTGCAGGGAGTGCGCAGAGTCGAAGGGAGTTCAACACTTGGAAGTGTTTGAAGGTCATCCGCAAGGAGTGTGAGTAGGATTTTTTTGAAAGACTCAAAGTCATGGAAAAGCTCAGAAGAATTTGAATCTTCGAAGGGGTCGAAGGGAGGCAAGAGGCCAAGTATCTTGAAAAATTGAAGGAAGGCGTAGTGACATCGTGCCGCAGGAGGAAAAGTTCCATGGAGACAGATACTTTGTTTAGTTTGTGTAGAAGTTCTCAACGGAAGAGACGGATGGTTGGAATTCTCTATGGAGAATTCGTGAAGTCCCGTGAGCCATCAGATCTCATAAAGGAGCCGAGGAGTTACAGTGAGTGATTTCGAGGGGTTCAAGCTCAGGAGAAGTAGAGCCGTAGATTCAAGCCAGCAAGAGTCGTTGGATTTACCCGTGGATTTCTATTTCGGGGTTTCGTGGGGTGAAGTCCCAAAATATTCGCATCAGGATTCACGAAATCACGAATTCTGAAATCTCGATGGAATGAAGAGTTGTTGAAAAGTCAACCTTGCGAGCGCATCAGAGTTTTGGTAAATCAGGTTTTGGGAGTCGAGGGGACAAGTTTCTTGACATCGCAACTCCTGAAATCGTGATAGGGAGAAATATGAAATTGGCAAGGGAAAGGTCAAGTGTTGACTGTGTTCAAGTTTTGGGGGGTTAGAGAGACAAGACTCTTGGACACAGTATACTCGGAATCGTGAAGTCCGATCTCCCAAAGTATAAAGGGGGAAATTTCTCGAAGTTATTTGTCGGTGGAGATTTTGCAAAAGGGAAATAGAAGAGCCAATTGTTGAAAGCTCTTCAGGACAGTGGAAGAAGAATGATGTTGTGTACATGGACTTCTGACCTGTGGGTTGGGAGGGCTGCGTTAGGTTTGGTATTAGAGAGAAGAAAGGTTTCTTTGTTTTCTATAGCAGGGAAGGAGAATTCACCATGCCGCCGAGGAGAAGGGACAGGAAAACACTCGATCCACTAAAGGATAGGGAAATGCCGAGAAGAAGGGGTAGGCAGATGCCTGATCCAGCCATGGAGAGAGAGATGTGTGATCTACGTGCCAGACTTGAAGACATGGAGACAGCACAAAGGCACACAGCCGGTGCTGGGAATATTAGTGATTCTGAAAGTGAAATTGAGGCTTAATATGAAAGGGAAGAAGTTGCAGCCGAAGATGCAGCAAACGATTGCTTGATTGGGGATATTGCAAGGATGAGTGCAAGAGAGAAAATGGACATTCCAGTTTATGAGGGAAATCTAGATGCAAAGGAGCTTGTAGACTGGATTAGAGCTCTGGAAACATATTTTGACTATGAATATGTTGAAGAGGACAAGAAGGTCAAACATGTTGTCACGAGATTGAATTACCCGATGGGATCGGAATTTCTCCGATATTCAATATCTCAGATTTGTACCCATATAAAGCTAAGGAAACAGGGACAGAAAATAAAAATCCTGAGGTCCAATGGAAAAAACAAATGCCAGTTGCAGAAAATCCATAGATGGAGTGCATACTAGACAAAAGGGTCAGCAGGAAGACTAGGCGAAAGAAATACTTTGAGTATTTGGTCAAGTGGAAGGGCCATCTAGTTGAAGATGCCAGTTGGGAGAATGAAGGAGATATCCAGAGGCATGGACACACCGTACGTGATCTCACGGACAAGAGCCCATGAAAATTTTCAAGCAAGGGAGTATGATGCAAGAGCATCTCAAGTGAGCCAGCGCGGAGATAAAGGACAGTTGGAAAAGCACCCATCGCAAATTTTGAAAATGTCTTGGAATATTAATGAAGTCATCAAGTGGAGGCACACTTGTAAAATGTAATTGGACCTTGAGCGATCCACTCTCGTCCTTAGTAGGTATAAGGCATTTATGATAGTTAATGCAAGTAGATAGAATTTAATGCGCATATTAGACAGTTTAGAATGAAAGAGGGAAACGAGATATAGACATTGTTAGCGTCGGAAGTCACCCCTGGATTGTAGTAGGAGAAGAGCCCAACGCCCATCAGTTTATGTCATGATTTGTTTAATGGGGTGATCAAATGGAAGTTAACTCAGCACGATGTGGTTCTAACTCCGAAACTAGGTCAGGTATGCATGAGCAGGTGAGGCCTTAATCAAACTTCAGACAGTGAGTCGTAGTAAGGGTGAGTAGGGGGGAGACTTGTATTAGAGGGATGCAAAGGTCTGTCGTAAACATCAGGTTCCTAATAGACCGTGGAAGAAGACATCTAAATGCAAGATCTTCTTACACTCAAACGTAGAAAACCAGAGAAAACAATAATGCCACAATAAATCCTTTATCACAACATAATTGCCATAATTCGTGCGAATCCGTCGATCATAGAGTCTCTCAGTATGAGATGAAAATTAGATGGAGTAAGAAAGATTGTCTGTCATAAAACAAGAAATCCCACACACAGATGCATAACCAGGAAGCTAGAATATCTGTTAAAACTTTACAGTCGGGAGCTTCGCTCTACCATCGATACTTTACAAAATACAAAGACCGAGTTTATATACTCAGAGAAATTTGCTTAACAGAGGCATGCCCAGTCACCCAAGGCTTGGTGTCCCTTCATTCAAACTCGTACTGATATCCTTATTCAAATGCCACTTTACTTGTGTATGGCTCCTGCAAGGAGAGTAGCTGAGACATTAAGAGTCAAGTTAGTGTGTGCAGACCTCCTCTGGCTAATCGAGGACTCGGCATGGCCTTTTTGGAAAATATGGTACAAAGGACCCTCTCGAGCAGACCAATGGCTAGGCTCTCCATATATTGCACTTAATGCATGAAGAGAGGTTTCAACCACTCTTTCTTACCTTCATTTACTTCAAGCGAAAACCAGGCTTGAGTTCGGATCAAATGGCACCCGGAGAATGCGATGAACCTTTCGGTGACTAGACTCAACAGCCCTAGCCCCTTTTTCATATCTATTTCTATTTTCCCATGTGACGACGGTTTGTGACCCTGCGTTTATCATCAAAGGCGCTTTCGACATTCGCAAATAAGAAGGGGTTGATCCTTGCTTCTTAAAATCGCGATGAGAGAAACACTGAGATGGCTTGATTTGGCACCATGCGTCCCTCTAGATCTAACGGTTCTGAACTCTCCCGATGATGCTGTGGGCTCGGGTCCTAGACACTCCCGGCACCTCGCACATTGGGAAATGACAGAGCTTCTTTTTGCGCCTTAAAATCACGATGGGTAAAACAACAAGGAACCTAATTACACGCCAGGTGTCTCCTGTGGATGGACAACCGAGATTTCTCCGTAATATTGTCGGCCCAACTTTGGGCACCTTCGAGGTTCAAGGCTTATAGATATAGGACAACACGTAACCTTCACCCCTTGAACTCGCGATTGTCGAAACACCGATGCGACTAGATCTCTCACCACGCATCCTTTGGATGGACGACTGTTATCCTTCCCTGCATATAATATGGGTGCGATGCATTTGCACTAATCTCGGCGCAACTCCACTAGCCACGATTTTTCACCAACCTTTGATATGCTCCTATGGATGAATTTGGACTGCCGACGATATAATCTCGCCCGCTCGCTTGCTTGGGAGCCTGAAATGAGATTTTTCACGTTGAAATGAGATTTTCTCCATATGGAACCAGTGGAGTCGTCAATCGATCCTTGAATCATGGAGTCTCCAGGTGAAAGATGTGCATCTTCGAATGTGTCTGGTCCTTGTTCACCATCAAAGGCCAGATCCTAACGTTGTTGTTACCCTAGGAAGCTTCTCAGGCTGAGAAAGAAGCTGTTGAAACCTTCGAGAAAGCTCCTTAGGGTCGGCTTTCAGGTGTGCTAACAGTAGCCACAGCTGAAACAGTGACGTGGAAACCTTAGAGTCGCCACAGTGGAGTCTCCAGGTGCACAGTAGAAATCTTGAAGGGCTCTAATGTCTTATGGACCTTCAGAATCAGAGGCTCAATGTCATTCTGCCCAGGGAAAATCTTCAACTTCGTCCCCAGCAATGGCACCATAAATGTTAGCGTCGGAAGTCACCCCTAGATTGCAGTAGGAGAAGAGCCCGACGCCCATCAGTTTGTGTCATGATTTGTTTAATGGGGTGATCAAATGGAGGTTAACTCAACACGATGTGGTTCTAACTGTGAAACTAGGTCAGGTATGCATGAGCGGGTGAGGTCTTAATCAAACTTCAGATAGTGAGTCGTAGTAAGGGTGAGTAGGGGGAAGACTTGTATCAGAGGGATGCAAAGTTCTGTCGTAAACATCAGGTTCCTAACATAATGTGGAAGAAGACATCTAAATGCAATATCTTCTTACGCTCAAACATAAAAAACCATAGAAAACAATAATTCCACAACAAATCCTTTCTCACAACATAATTACCATAATTTGTGCAAATTTGTCGATCATGAACTCTCTCAGTATGAGATGAAAATCAGATGGAGTAAGAAAGACTGTCTGTCATAAACAAGAAATCCCACACACAGATGCATATCCAGGAAGCTAGAATATCTGTTAAAACTTTACAGTCGGGAGCTTCGCTCTACCATCGATACTTTACAAAATACAAAGACTGAGTTTATATACTCAGAGAAATTCGACTAACAGAGGCATGCCCAGTCACCCAAGGCTTGGTGTCCCTTCAGTAAAACTTGTACTGATATCCTTCTTCAAATGCCACTTTAACTGCGTATGGCTCTTGCAAGGAGAGTAGCTGAGCCATTAAGAGCCAAGTTAGCGTGTGCATACCTCCTCTGGCTAATCGAGGACTAGGCATGGCCTCTTTGGAAAATATGGTACACAGGACCCTCTCGAGCAGACCGTTGGCCAGGCTCTCCATATCTTGCACTTAATGCATGAAGAGAGGTTTCAACCACTCTTTCTTACCTTCATTTACTTCAAGCGAAAACCAGGCTTGAGGTCAGATCAAATGGCACCCGGAGAACGCGATGAACCTTTTGGCGACTGGACTCGACAGCCCTGGCCCCTTTTTCACAGCTCTTTCTATTTTTCCATGTGACGACGGGTTGTGACCCTGCGTTTATCCTCAAAGGCGCTTTCGTCGTTCGCGAATAATAAGGGGCTGATCCTTGCTTCTTAAAATCGCGATGAGCGAAACGTCGAGATGGCTTGAGTTGGCGCCACGTGTCCCTCTAGATATGACGGTTCTGAACTCTCCCGACGATGTTGTGGGCCCGGGTCCTGGACACTCTCGGCACCTCGCGCATCGGGAAATGACGAGGAACCAAATCATGCGCCATGTGTCTCCTGTGGATGGACGACCGAGATTGCTCCGTAATATTGCCGGACCAACTTTGGTGCCTTCGGGGTTCGGGGCTTCGAGATATGGGACAACACGGAACCTTCACCCCTTGAACTCGCGATTGCCGAAATGCTGACGTGACTAGATCTTGCGCCATGCATCCTTTGGATGGACAGATGTTATCCTTCCTTGCATATAATATGGGCGCAATGCATTTGCGCTAATCTCTGTGCAACTCCGCTAACCGCGATTTTTCGCCAACCTATGATATGCTCCTATGGATGAATCTAGACCGTTGACGATATAATCTTGCCCGCTCGCTTGCTTGGGAGCCTAAAATGAGATTTTCCCATTATGCTCAGATGCTCCTCATGCGACTCGCTGACCCGAATGCTCTTATGCCCCGGACAAGAAATGTTACTAACAGACACCCTCATTGTGTATTGTAGAATAGAAGAAGAAGAGAAAGAGAGGATGCCAATTGAGAGCAAGAGCATAGAAGAGAAGAAGCAGAGAGATGTGTAGATGAATTCCATGTACAAAAGTTCTAGATTAATACAAAAAGGCTTTGATTCAGACTCATGGTGTTCAAGTATTCTCTGTGTATGCATTTTTAAATGTTATGCTCATGAATTATTTACTCTTTCTGTCATGCAACTCATTTTATGCTATGTATCAATTATTTCTTGTTAAATGTTTGAAATATGAGAGAGAGAGAGTAAGGAAAATGAGTTTCAATTGTTTCTCTATCTGAGAAAGAGTTCCTACAAGGAGTGCAGTTGAATTGTCCGCAAGGAGTGCGATGACAAAGCGTTCATAGGTTTGTCTCTGAAAGATCAGATAATATAGCTTTTGTTCTCATTCTCTCAAGAAGTGCAGCTAGGCACAGGAGCCATGCAAGGTATGCGTAGGCCGAGTAGAGTTTCAGGTCTTGTAACTTGAATGAAGTATTGAGAGATTGTTGTTGCAGGGAGTGCACAGAGTCAAAGAGAGTTCAACACTTGGAAGTGTTTCAAGGTCATCCGCAAGGAGTGCGAGCAAGAGTTTTCTGAAAGACTCGAAGTCGTGGAAAAGCTCAGAAGGATTTGAACCTTCGAAGGGGTCAAAGGGAGGCAAGAGGCCAAGTATCTTGAAAAATTGAAGGAAGACGTAGTGACGTTGTGCCGCAGGAGGACAAGTTCCACGGAGAGAGATACTTTGTTTAGTTTGTGCAGAAGTTCTCAAGGGAAGAGATGGACGGTCGAAATTCTCTGTGGAGAATTCACGAAGTCCCATGAGCTATTACATCTCACGAAGGAGCAGGGGAGTTATAGAGAGTGCTTTCGAGGGGTTCAAGCTCAGGAGAAGTAGAGCCATAGATTCAAACCAATAGGATCCATTGGATTTACCCATGGATTTCTATTTCAGAGTTTTGTGGGGTGAAGTCCCGAAATATTCACATCAGGATTCGCGAAATCATGAAGTCCGAAATCCCGATGGAATGAAGAGTTGTTGAAAATTCAACCTTACGAGCACATCGAAGTTTTGATAAATCGGGTTTCGGGAGTCGAGGGGATGAGTTGCTTGACATCGCAACTCCCGAAATCGCGATAAGGAGAAATCTGAAATTGGCAAGGGAAATGTCAAGTGTTGATTGTGTTTGGGTTTTGGGGGGTCAGAGAGACAAGATGCTTGGCCATAGTATACTCGGACTCACGAAGTCCGGTCTCCCAAAGTATAAAGGGGGAAATTTCTCGAAGTTATTTGTGGGTGCAGATTTCTCGAAAGGGAAATAGAAGAGCCAATTGCTGAAATCTCTTCGGGCCAGTGGAAGAAGAACGATCCTGTGTAAGTGGACTTCTGACCTGCGGGTTGGGAGGGCTACGTCAATATCATAGTTCAATTTTCACATATTTTAATCATGAACAGTCAAAGAGATGGAATGTTAATATCTCATATATGTAACATAGTTACAATCATACAATAAATATTGTGACAAGTACTTCACCTTTTGGAAGAGTACCTTAGATTTTGTCCAAGGGTCCATTAGTTATTTTGGGACCTATCCCTTAGACAATGATGGTGAAGATGGTCGACATACATGCACAAGACATTGAAATATGCATTAAAAAGTTTGAGAATATTTTCATTAGATTCAATAAAATCACAAGACCGAGCATGATCAACATAAAACAACTTATGGATACATTAAAAATAACACTTTCAATAAAAATAATTAAAAATAGATATGAACATGTATGGTCATTTATCTAGTTGTTATGAACTCAATACACAATAAAGGATGATAAACCTCAATACATATAGAGTAGGTCAAATATACATGTGGAACATATCCACCAAAAGTATTATTAATGTTGAATTACACAATAATTTCTTAGATATTAAGAGAGGAACTAAACAACCAAATTACATCCCAATCTAATAGTCATACTATAATGCATACAATAATCATTATATATTTATCTCTTATATTTACTAATTCTTATTCATTGGTCATGCAAAATCACTTCCAATCTAACCTATTATTTACATATAGGTATGACTATTCAAATACCAATTGGGGTCATAGAATAATATCCCCACCCTTTGAAAAACTTTGTTTTTAAATCTTTGTATATAAGGGTTTTTAGATGTAATGAAACCAAGTAATAAGATTTATTCATATTGTTTTGTCGTTGTTCTAGTATTGATTATCATCCATCCATATTTTATTCTTACTGTGCATTCATCCTTGGAGCACATCCTTGGATTTTGATGCGATAGTTCATTTTCCTTTAATTCCATGCATTGGTGTCACTTGACAATTTATGGTTACTCGTATTTGAGAATATCATATCTCGTAATTATTACTTGATGTTACATTCTCATTCTATCAAATTCTTCCTTATGGGAAGTGAGGATGGTAGTCTACACTTTCGTATTATTCTTTCTTCCTTATGGGAAGTGAGGATGATAGTGTGCACTTTCATATTTTCTTGGAAATGAATATATGATTAGGATTTTTGTCCAAATCTTTCATCAATATTCTTCTGTAATATACTACAACTATACATTATCAATATCATGTGTAATAGCAATACTCTTATGATTATATTTTTTTAAAAGAAAATTACATTACTTGAGCTTTTCAACTTGAATATTATCTTGTATTATAATTAAATCTCATTTTCTTAAAATATTTTATGGATCATTATTTTTCTACAATATTATATATAATTGTTGTTAATGTATGTTTAACTCTTCCACAAATCATCTTTATAATCAAGATCATCTTTATAATCAAGATTATTAAAAATAGTGTTTATGATCATCAAAATCATTATCGAATAACACTTCCCTTAATATTTTAACCAAGGCCATCCACTTCTACTCCATTGTTATCCCTTTTATATAATAAAATCAAAATAGTCGAATATAAATGAGGGTTTACTTAGATTAATTGTTCAAAATTAATATATATAAATACTAAATGAAAAGATGGGAGGAGACTACTTAAGCATAAAGTGTTTAACATAAATGGAGAAATATATTGGAGAACGCGAATGGCAAAAAATCAGAAGGAGAAGGATAAATAAACAAGGTTTAGAGCATTCCAGTAGCGATATCACCTATCAGGATAGCTTTTCCATTAGTATATTTTACGTCATCGAGGCTTCTTGTCTTCCACCAATTTGTATTATAATCTAAACAATATTTGCATTGAAAGAAGAAGCATGGTGCATTTTGCAGTTCGATTAAGGTGGATATTTAAGTATTTTTATAATCTCACTAAAACCTTTGTATTAAACTCAATCATCTGGACTGTACTGCCTGTCTGGGGACTGATTCTAATTTCTATTCTATTGTACTGCCTGTGTACTGCCTGTCTGGGGCGGGAGTTACAAATACCGAATAGAATATATAAGGAGGCCGATCGAAAGGCAAATTTGATGCTTTAAAAATGACAGAAAGTAGCACCGATAAAGGAACAAAAACATCGAAGCATCTTCCTCCTTAAACGCACCTATCTTCACCCTATATTCCGATGTCTTTTTCGTGTCATCCTTGTTCCTTACTTCTGCTATAAATACTTTCACCAGGATACGAAACATATGGGTACTGGATAGAGGCTACAAGCTATATGTCGTTCCAGATTAAGATTTTCGCCGGGGACTATGAATGTGTAATCTGCATCCTGAGGTTTGAAATTCCAGGCCTCGGGATGCAGGTTACCTATTCTTTATCCATGATTTGATAGTATCGTATACCAGACGATGTATGAGTTATAATATGAGGTAGATCTATCTTATGATCCCTATGTTCCTGCAAGTATTTCAGTTACTAACGTCCTTAGTTAATAGCACCATTATTGTTAATTATGATTGCTTCATTTTACTTCTGTCTATTTATTTTTGCATGTTTCCTTTCGGTATATGTTTATCAATGTTTTGTTTCTGTAGCTGAATGTCCATGTTTCATTTCTATTATTGGGCAGAGAGAAAGAAGGTGCTTCAGAGTAGAAAAAACGCTTCCTCCCTCTTTTCAGCACTTCATGCCATTGGGCAGAGAGAAGGTGCTTCAGATTGGGATAAAAAACTCCTTGGTTGAGATGGCTGTATGTTATAAGACTACCTCCCTTATGTTAAAAGGCCAATTTTAGTTATGGGTTTTATTAATTTATGTGTTATAAGATAAAGGTTTAAGAATCATTTGTAATGGTCTATCTTATAGATTAGAATAAGTTTTAATATATTGACACGAGGGATTCATATCTCTTCCATCCTTATGGAACTATCTCTCTTAAGATGTTTAATAGAATGTGAGAAAAAATAATTTTAATTTCTTTGTTATATTTAAATATAACAAATATTGAAAAAAATTTCATAAAAAATGCTCTTTCAACTTAAATAGAAAAGACATTTAATTTAAATAACATTAATAAATTAAAATGAAAATGTTGAATATATATATATCATTTGATGATCATCATCATCATTTAATTTTTATAAATAAAAAGTAATACAAATTCTTAGTTTTATACATATATACTTTTGTTTTGTCCTCTATTTTTTTTAGATATTAATATTTTTTTTATCACTTCAGGTTGCATATCAAGTTTATGAGAACATGAAGTTTATGCCCAGAAAAATATAAGCATTGCAAAAATCCATTTAAATATTGATTTTTTTAGTTTTTTTATATTGAAGTTAGTTCTCATTTCAAATTTATCAATTTATATAAATATTTACATTGTATGTTTTTGATTATATATATATATATATATATATATATTAATATTTTTTTTATCCCTTCATGTTGCACATCAAGTTTATGCCCAGAAAAATATAAGCATTGCAAAAATCTATTTAAATATTGATTTTTTTAGTTTTCTTATATTAAAATTAGTATTAATTTCAAA
>ML793913.1:289186-303041 GCA_009831015.1 Picea engelmannii
TAATCAAAGATATAAAAGGTAGTTATAGTGTTAAAGTATTTTTTTTTTTTTTTTCTAATGTGTCTATAGCATGTGATTTAAGAAATCAAAACCCAGGGCAATCTAAACTAGTTTTGAAGCTTAATTTCCTTACAAAAAGAAAGGATAGAAATTCAATCATCCTAGTGGGATTTAACAATTCTAATGTTAAAATTGAAAGTGTCATAGAAATATGATTATACAAACTTCTCATTTTTATCACTTAAGGTCTCGAAAACTAAAATTTAAAGATCTCACTTAATGTTACCATCCCAAAAAATGGTGAAGGTTCCATTATTAAAGAATATAATGTTGGGCCAAGGAGGCCAGGTGTCACTTAATGTTACCATCCAAGAAAATGGGGAAGGTTCCATTATTAAAGAATTTGTGTTGGTCCAAGGAGGCCACCTAGGACAATGCCCACCTAGGGCCACCAGTCAATCAACTAGGTGCAAGACTTCTTCACCTTTCAATGATGAATTAAATATATGTAAAATAAATGGTTCCCTCAGTATATAAGGCGAACCAGGACGAAAATAAAACATTCTTACATTTTCTTCTGAAGCTATGTCTCTTGGTTGTTCTATTTTCTGAGTTTGCAATTTACATTCATGGCAATTTCATTTTTAGGTTTTTTGAAGAATAACCAGTGCACCTTCCTTCATGGCTATCTCCTGGTGACTTTGTTTTCCATGCTTCCACTTCTGAGAGAAATATTATCCCATTATCTAGCCACTCTCTCAGGGAGAAAATCGTTTCCTTCTAGTTTTTTGAGGTAGAAGGGAGGGTGCACCAACTGGGGTTTGCGCCCTTGCTAGTTTCTTCTTTGCTGGGATGAAGTGAGTGTGCCCTCTTCCCTGGTTGCACTATTCTTCTCCCATTGATTTCCTGAGATCATTCTGAGACCACCAAAGCCTCTTGGCCACTCTTGAATCATCCTGGTTTGTATCCCCATTGCTTGGTCACCCAAAACCAATGGTGTGCCCCTGTTCAAATTTTCACCCATGAGGAGAGTTTGGTCAGAAGTCGGACTATGGATTGCGTGGTCACCTTATCCTATAGATCGTCTTCTTGGGAAGATCATGTGTACAATGCATGAAGGAGGTTCTTTATAAAAATAACATAAAACACAGAGAAAATTGCTTAAACTTGGGGGTAATATATATGTAGTGTTGGAGTAATTAACTCCTATTTTTCTTTTGTTTAGTGTGAGATTCTATTCTTGAGGAGGTTGTTAGATCTAGTTGGTCGTGAGGGATTTTTTGTAACTATTAGATCCTATTTATGTGTGTAGTTAAGATATTATATGATGAATTTCTTGTGCAGTTGAGGTAAAAGTTCATGTATAAATATGTGCTTCATTGAATAAAGAAAGATACTTAGAATATTTGTTTTTGTGCAATAAGTTGGTATCGGATCTAGTAGCTTTGGGTGTAACTCCCTCATGCAAGGGCCCAAAAATATGTGAGATGTAATCTATTGTTGTAGGAGAGTAGATTAGTTTATATCATGTTAGGATCATTTTTTTGTGTGTGTACAAAGTGTTGTAGAAGTTAGTAGATATTACTATGTGTAGATCACTAGAGAAGAGTCATAGCAACCAGGGTTAACACAAACTTTCTTAGTGGAAGAAAGTTTAAATATATGTTTTTTAATTTGTTGAGATATTACATCTACTATTGAGGGTGAGGAACACATCCAAACAATTGTTTGAAGGACCAAGCCAACAATGAAGGAACAACATTTCTATGTACGATTGGAAAGTGGGGACATATGAATCAAAGGTTAAGAGTCATCGTTTCCTTCAATTCTATCATTGTCTAGTCACAAGTCAAGAGTGTTGCAATAAAAAAGTGGTAGTGTAGATAAGAAATATGTTGGTTCATCTTCCATCTCTATGTGTCCATAATGGAAGCCACAATTTTCACTTTAAAAAGGGGAAATGTTTCCATGGATCCACTAGCAATTCACTATTTTCGTATGTTTTTGTAAGTATAAGTATGTATTAACCTTATTTCTAGTTTGTAAAAAAATAAATGATGTCGAATTCAATGAAGAACCTCTCATACTTTTTAGAACAGGGTAACTTGACCGAAGATAATGTGTTTATTAACTAATAGAGCAATTTATGCATGTTGGAAAGAACATTGCTATTATGTTGTGACTACAGTTTGTGTACTTGTGAGATGAAAGAGGCCATGTTGTAAGACTGAATTCTAGATACATTTAGTATCTAGATTGATTTCCTATATAATTGGTGAGTACAAAGATCTATGTATTTCGACATATGAAAGTATGTCAATCGAATGATTCAGTATATAGATTTTTTTTTTTTTCTGAAAAATACTTCGAGTTATGTATCTAGAAAGATAGAAGCAAATAGAATTGTGAGTCATTACAAATACACAATTGATGATAAGAAGAAATTGTATCTTCAATGATCGAGTGGTAGCTCGAATGAATTGTTGTGTGAAATAATGTAGTCTTTCATATTTCAAAAGTGGATAGATAATGGAGGGAGGGCCAAACTGAAACACACAAACAGTTACAACAAACACCCTCCTACACAATACACAACAAAAAAACATAGATATAATATTGTGAAATAATAAGGAAATCAACTCAAAACTTAAGCACCGGAAAACCCACGAAGTGCAACACCATTCCTTTATTGATTCAATGTAGATAACAAAGTTTACATTACATCATTCCTAAGCTAAAAGAATGTCTTGAATGGTTTCTTGCATGGCTGAAAACGACTACAAAATTTCTCATAGGGTAATGGTCTGTGTGTGTGGGTTGAGACTTTGTTTCTCCCTTCCTATGTGCTCGCCCAACCTAGAATGCTTCTCTCCATTCCACCTTCCATGATTCCCCTAATTCATGGTTCACCAACCCCTTTTCCATCGTGTCCATGCCTCTTTAAAATCATCCCTTAGCCTCTGAATTTATTTTCCTTCTATTGCCAAGAATGGACAATTACCAAAACCGCCTAAGAATTCACCTTCTTCTCAACGTCAAGAAAATTATGCTGGGTGCAAGAAAATTCCTACCACATGGCTGCAACTTATAATGAATAATTTCATCGTGGAGAAGTCAAATGTGTGTGGTCACGGTGTTGAAAATGAATAAGCATTGCGACACTTACAAACTTCCACCATACACAAGAGTTTCAACACAAGTTTCAGCATGAGTTTCAACACAAGTTTCAGTGTGGTTTTTAGAATACACAAGAGTAGTTGCATGAGTACCAATCGTTTGAATTCATATCAAATGGATTAAATAAAATGGACCACTAAGATAATCCTTATTCGACGTACTTCCTAATTTGATGAATAGAAATATTTTTTGGTGATGTGGCTTGTCAGAGCCCAAGGTTGCTCCTAGATCAGACACCCCTGTTAAGAAAAACATGATATCCAACTCATGCGTATATTAATTCTAAGGTGGAGAGTTTTTCACACGTGATAATTGATCTTCAGTCACCCACGATGCATCCTCTTCCCCTTGATTCTTCCAGTTGATTAAATATTCCATGTACTCCTTCTAGAAAGACTTCTTACCAACTCGTGTAGATAGAATTTATTCAATTTGATCCTATGTCTTAATTGGTAGATGACTTTCCCATTCGTTGAGGGTACCTTCATCTAATATTTTTTCCCATTCATGAAATTCGTAGAAGTCAACAACATTGAATTTAGGAGATATGTCAAACTTCTCCGAAAGTTCCAGCTAATAAGCATTATCAAACATCTTTTTTAGAATTCGGCATGGACCTATATTCTTGTACTTGAGTTTATTATATGTGCCTCAAGGAAATTGATCCTTCCTCAAGTGATCCATGACCAAATCACCCTCTCAGAATACCTTCTGTCTCCTAGGTTGATATGTACTTTGTTTATAACTTTCATTGCCGGTCTATAATTTCTTCTTTACATGTTCTTGTAGTTCATGCATATTTTCCACAAAATCATTTGCATCAACGCTATTATTTCCTTCAAAATATGGAAATGCAACCAAATCTATCACACCTTTTGGCGACCATCCATAAAAAAATATGAAATGTAATGTTTCTCATAGATATGTTCACTGAATCATTATATTGAACTCAACTTGGCCTAATGCCAAATCCCATTGACTAGGATTCTCTTCACTTAAACTTCTGAAAAAATTTCCTAGACTCATCTTCACTACTTCTGTCTAACCGTCCATATAAGGATGATATGTCGAACAACATAACAAATGTCAGCCTAGATTTTTCCAGAGTTTCCTCCAAAAATTCCCAAGGAATATTGTATCTCGATCTGAAGTAATTTTTTGTGGTAATCCATGAAATCTAACCACCTCTTTGATAAGTAATGCAACTACTTCACTAGCATCAGTAGTCTTCTTACATACTATGAAGTGTTCCATTTTTTTAAATCTATTGACAACTACCATTGTTGAGTCATGTTTTCTCTATGTCATAGACAATCCTAAGACAAAATCCATACTAATATCCTCCCAAGGTCCTTTGGGTACTGGAAATGGAGTATAGAGTCTCATATTCTTACTTTTTCATTTTTCTAGTTGACATATCCTACAACCATCAAAAAAATTTTGGACATCTTTATTAATATTGGGACAAAAATATCTCTCTTTCACCAAGGATGCGGTTTTATCAATCCCAAAATGTCCTCCTGAACCACCAATATGAAATTATTTAATGAGACTTAGCCATATGGAACTTCTAGGAATACACAATTGTTCATTTTTAAACAAAAATCCTTCTTGGATATGGTAATCCAGATACGGTGTTCTGTCTAAACTCCAAGACTCCTTACATGCCTTCCAATCTTCTAAGATATCTGCATCTTCTTTATACAATGTCTTTAGACAATTAAGACTTACCACTTATACCTACATGGTATTAAGTAACAGTGTCCTCTAACTTAATGCGTCAGCTACCTTATTAGACTTCCTGGACCTGTTCTTCTGCACAAAAGAATAGATTCACAAGAATTTTACCCATTTAGTATGATTTTGATTCAAATTACCTTGGATGTTAATGTACTGCAGAGCTTTTAGATCCGTGAACAAGACAAACTCCTTTGGCAATATATAATGTCTCCATTTCTTCAGGGATTTCACAATAGCATAGAATTATTGATGATAAACATAGTACTTATTTTTGGAATAGCTCAAATTCTTGCTGAAAAAAGCAATGGGTCTTCCTTCTTGACATAGAACTGCTCCAATTGTTGTTCCACTAGCATCACAATCAACTTGTAACATTGTTAAAATATGGTAATGTTAATATTGGTTGTGTTGCTAACTTTTCTTCAATTCTTCAAATGACTTCTTTGCTTCTAGAGTCCACTGGAACACTCTTTTCTTCATACATTCTGTAAGAGGTGCACATATTTGGATAAATCTCCTAATGAATTTTTGGTATAAGCCTACCAATCCATGAAAGCTCCTCACATCGAATGTCCATCTTGGCGTTGGCCAATCAATAATAGACTTCACTTTCTCAGGATCCATTTTAAGTCCTTTTGAAATCATTAAACCCAGGTACACCAATTCTCACTGCATGAATTTACACTTCTTCAGGTTTATTAATAGTTTCTCTTCCTTCAAGCATTGTAGTAATACCCTCACATGCTCAATATGATTTATTCTGCTCTTTCTAAAAATCAGTATATCATCCAAATACACAACCATGAACTTACCCAAAAATGGTTTCAATACTTTATTCATCAATATCATGAATGTATTGGGCGCATTAATTAACCCAAATGACATCACTAACCATTAAAACAATCCATATTTCATCTTGAATGCAATCTTCCATTTGTGAACTTATCTGATTTGAATTTGTTGATAACCACTCTTCAAATCATTTTTTGTAAAATATTTTGAACCACTCAGGCAATCCATAAGGTCATCCATTCTGGGAAATGGAAATCAATACTTGATAGTCATATTGTTTGTAGCACACGAATGATTACACATTCCCCATTCCCCTTTCTTCTTAGGTGTCAATATTGTTGGTACTATGCAAGGGCTGAAGCTCTCTTGAATCAATCCTTGGTCAAACAATTCCTTAATTTTCCGATTCACTTCTTTACTCTTTTATGGCATCATTCCATAAGGAACTTTATTTCGAAAATTCAATCATGGGAACATATTGATATGGTGTGATATACTACACAAATGAGGTAACACTGTGGATAATTCCTCTGCAACAATTTTTTTTAAATATTCCAACATGGATTATATTTATGCTAGTACATAACTCCCCATTTCATCCTCTTGAACCTTCTTTGGCACTACAACCAAACAATACACATTATATTTCTTCTCTTCCATGAAGTCCTTGGATGAACACAACATAATGTTGTTGTTACTGCTACTCACGTCCTTGTTGCAACTCTTTTTGTTACTCCTACCATCTTCATGCATTCGTTTCAACTTATAACGTTTTTCATTTTGAGTAAATTCATATGAATTTTATCTTCCATCATGGAACAACTTCCGTTCAAACATCCACAGTATCCCAATCTGAATATAGAACACGTCCATTTTTACTACGTCACATAACACTTGCTCTTCAAAATATCCAATCTGAAATTTTAACAAACATCATTTAGTCATCGTTTCCTTCTGGCCTTTCTGGAACCACAAAACTTGATAAGGATTGGGATTTGGTTCAAATTTCAGATGTATCTTCCTCTTCACTTCGATAGAAATCAAGTTTTTTGTACTTCCTCCATCAATAATCAAGTTACAAAATTTTCCTTGGACTTTGGATATGGTATTAAACACTCTTTTTCTCGGTTCAGGTTCTTCTATTAACTTTTGTTTTGGTTAAAGTAAAATTCTTTGAAACATTTAATTCTCAACTTTTTTGTGTGGAAGCACAACCCCATCTTATCCAACCACTTATTCATCACCTACCAAGGTAACCTGCATTCTAGCATCACCTCTTTTACTAAGACCTTACTTTTGTAGGCATTCCAAGGATTTGTGACGTTCAACTCCACATCTATAACAAGTAATTACAAACTTTCCCTTTCCTCTTCTGAATCCTCTACCTCTACTAGCTCCATTTCCTATGGAACTTTGGATACCTGTCGATTCCTCTTCCTCGCCATTTTCCTTAGCAATGTTTGTTCTACCTATTCCTCGTGGACCTCTTCCCCTTAACTTTTGTTGGTTTTTCTTGTCAAATTTCTCCTCCACCTTCATGGAAACTTGGTAAGCTTCCACTAAAGTACGAAACTAATGCATACTCATCTCATCCTAGATTGTATACTTTATTCCATTCATGTATCTATCCACACAGTAGTACTCTGGCTCGTTAAGCCTTGATTTAAGTGACAACCTGAAAAAAATCTTCAGTGTACTAATGCACATGAGTATATTTTTTCCTCAGATTATTCACTTGTCTACACACATTTTGTTGGTAATACATAGGCAAGAGATTTGCCTTACTCTTACTCACCATATTCTTCCAATTCCTTATATTTTTCCTCTTATTATCAACTCTATCTTTCTGCAAGATGTCCCACCAAAGGGAAGTTTGTCCTTTCAACTTTGTGATAGAAAATCAAACTCGGTTTGGATCATGAACATTCTCATATTCAAAATATGTCTTGAGCTCTCATATCCATTATACAAGAGTTTTAGCATTCAAGATTCCATCATAGCACAAAAAAGCGACCTCCACACTACCTTTGCTAGTTAGATACAATATAAAACGCTCTGTTGGGTCTACATCCTCAATATTTTGTTCAATCTCACTCTCGTCTTCAGAGTCAAAATATGTCTCAACATCTCCATATCTTCTGTGTTCTAATTCCTTCATTCTTCTCTGTAACTTTTAAAGTTCTCAATTTATTCCACCTCCACATGTTGCTCCTCTCATTCTGGGTGCAATTCTTCCAAGTCTCTTAGTAGTTTGAATCCTATCTACAATCCATAGCCTCAATCCATATGCTGAGACACCTACTATTTCTTCAACACTTTGGTTGAAACACCACCAGAATCAGGGTATTCTCTACCCATTACAAGAACACTCATGTAATAATATAAGGGCATACTTTCTTTGATACCACATGATGCACGAAGGGTCGAACTGAAACACACAAACAATTACAACATGCACCCTACTACAAAATACACAGTGGAAAAACATAGATATATTGTTGTGAAATAATAAGGAAATCAATTGGAAACTTAAGCACCAGAAAACCAATGAAATGGAACACCATTCCTTTATTGATTCAATGCAGATAACATAGTTTACATTAAATCTTTCCCTGGCTAAAATACTATCTTGAATGGTTTCTTCTGTGGAGAAAAACCACTAAAAAATCACTCATAGGGTAATGGTATGCGTGTGTGGGCTCAAACTATGTTTTTCCCTTCCTGCTTTCTTGCCCAACCGAGAATCCTTCTCTCCAGTCCTCCTTCCACAATTCCCCTAATTCATGGTTCACTAGCCCCTTCTCCATTTCATCCATGCCTCTTTAAACACCTCCCTTCACCTCTGAATCAATTCTCCTTCTATTTCCAAGAATGCACAATTACCAGAACCGCCTGACAGTTCTTCTTCTTCTTCGCATTAACAAACTTATGTTGGGCATAGGAATGTTCCTATCATGTGACTGCAACTCATCATAAATAATATCAGCATTTCAAAGTCAAACATGTGTGGTCACAATGTTGAAAATGAAGAAACATTGCAACACTTATAAAATTCCACCATACACAGGAGTTTCAACACATGTTTCAGCATGATTTTTAGCACGAGTTTCAACATGTGTTTCATCATACACATAAGTAGTTGCATGAGTAACATTCGTTTGTATTCATAGAAAACTGACTAAATAAAATGGACCACTAACACAATCCTTATTCGACTTATTGCCTAATTTGCATAATAGAAATATTTTTGGGTGAAGCAAATTGTCCGAGCCCAAGGATTCTCCTGCATCAATAGAGATGTTAATGAATACTATACTAGATAGAGATGACAAAGATGAGATATCAAGGCCAAGTACTCATTAAGAGAGGGTGTTGGAGTAACTAACCGCTACTTGTCTTATGTTTAGTGTGAAATTCTATTACTGAGAATGTTATTAGATATAGATTTTTGTGAGATATTTTATCCAACTATTAGATCACATTTATGTGTGTAGTTGTCTAGTTGGGGAAAAATCATGTATAATATGTGATTTAATTGAATAATAAAAAATAAGTAAAACAAGTTTTTTGTGTGCAATGATTTTCTAAATACTTACATCAAATGCTCATGAAATATTGTGATGACAATGGGATAAGAAGAGAAATAATAATTCTCTATGATACACATCAAAAGGGTATATGATCAGCTAGTTAATATAGTTGTGTTTTTAAAAAACAAAAGTCTTATAGAATTTTTACATTTTTCTTACATTTTATGAAAAAAAAATAATTATAACTGGACTAATAATCAAAATATTTTAGTTAAAAGTCTTTTAATATATAATTTTTTTTATATTTAAAGTTTTTAGTTAAAAATCTTTTTATATTTAAACTTTTTAATTGTAAATTTTTTTTATTGAATATTACAAAATACCAAATGATTATAAATTATATAACCATGTGAACTCTCAAATGTTTTCTAATCCATGATTTTGTTAAAACTAAATAGGAATAAGTGCATGTTCTTATGACGAAGATTATGGTGAAGGAGTTGTGGACAATCTAACGCTTCAATATCAAGTGGAAGAACCTAATTCGTTATCACCAATATGTGCAAGGAAAATTGTGGAAACTAAAGAAACAAAGAAGAGAAGAATACCAATCATGCATGAAGAGTATGTTATTTTGTGTCAAGTGTTATGTTAATTGTTGGAGAGCCGCATTCTTTTGAAGAAGATCATAAATATACAATTTGGGTTGATTGTATCAATAAGATGATGTAATAATTAAAAATGGAAAATAAAACACTTCTTCAAAATTATCTAGTTAATATAGATATTTTGATTATTCTACATGCTTCATCATTCTTATAATCCCATTTGATTCTATCTTCATTATCAGTGAGTTCTAGTTCTTTTCTCAAGGTAATCTGATACAATCCTTTACTTCTTAATACATCTTTCATATGAGATTTCCATGAGAAGTAGTTGGCATTGGTAAGAAAAATTTCACTAGGAGATGTCATATGAAAATATGCAAAAAAAGATGAAATTGATGGTCTAGATAGAAATATCTTGAAAAAATCTAGGCTATTTAAAAAAAAAACACTCAAAACAGAATTTAGATGTGAAAATTATGCCCTTTTGAAAAAAGGCACAAACAATAACCAAGAAGCCACATGGAAAGTAGAAATTGGTCCATTTGGTTATTCACCTCCTAATAACCTCACTTTTACAAATAAGTTTCTTATTCAAAGTGACCCAGTTTTATAGATTAAACATGGATCACTTTTACAATGAAGTAACTTTATAAATGAAAGTTGCATAAAAACTAAATAACTTAAAAATGAACAAAAAACGACTTAAACTCAAAACCTCTTACTTAATAAAACAACTTTTAAGTAATTTAGTTGTGCAAAACACATTATATTGTTAATATGGAGGATTGGGGTTGTTGTTGTTGTTGTTTTCATTTTTATTGAGGATGTTGTTTTTGTTGTTTAAGATGAACTTGGAGAGTATGCTCATAAAAAACTATTTTCACAAAAGAAAACAAATTATCCTCTCAATGGAAACATGGGTTAGATCTCGGTTAGATTACTCAGAAAATGCAATTTTTCCTTATGTTTATGATTTACTGAGATCTCATAGAGCACAAGAAAGAGCATATGCAGACATAAAAACCCTTTCCACTATGTTTTTGATTTATCGAGATCTCACATAACACATGGAAAATATCATACATAAATAACAACCCATAAATAAAACAAAAATAAAACTGAAATATTATCTCTGTAAAATTTAAAAGGGCATATTCAAGTTTTATACCTGCAGATCTGATTAAAATAGTCGTATCTTGAGAAAAAAATCTTTTTGAGTGAAACAAAAGGTGTTCCTAACTAAAATGAGTTCTTCAGGTGCAATGGTATAGTCTTATCATCCAAGAAATGTAAGAAAATGACAGAAAATGGAGATGTGGAAATATAGATTCATGATCTCAATCTACAATGGGGGAACGTATTCAAATGCACATTGATACCATGTTCAACAACACATGTATTCCAACAGAGGATGAACACCTTTAGTAACCACTCACATAGCCAGATGAAAGATCAACACACCAATGATCTTACATGGTAAAACCATGTGGGGAAACGTCCACATCCCCAACCAACATGGACACTTCGAGAAATTTATTAATGCAAAAAAAAATATTACAGAGATATTTAAAGAGCATTTCTCACAATCGATCATTGGTATATGACCCTCCATTCTCTTTAAATAGATTTCATGGACAAATCTAGTGTTAGACATAGATCAATGTAGTTGTTAAAATCGAGGAAAATATGAGTTGTTAGATCCCTCTATGTGTAAGTTTTAAACCTGCGAAGTAAAGCAATGCATATAGATTCTTAAGCAATACATAAATTAATCAATGGCTCATACACAGATTACGCAGAGATTTTATACCGAAAACCCTCAACCAGGAAAACCTTTCTTATTTTCATTATATCGAATTTCACCATTCGCCATACAATATATAGAATGTTTTTAGGTATTCCGTAGATACCCAAACCCTAATCCCTTAATCGGGGATTAATTTAGAAATCCGCTAAAAATAGCAAAATCCGTTAAAAATAGCAAAATCCACCCCCCCAAAAAAAAAATCGGGGCACTGCCTTGAACGTTGCGCGTAACCAGGGGGGGCATACTTGCCCCCCCTCCCCCCCCTTGGGACCCCCCTAGGAAATTTCCCGGTGCAGATATCTAGGGGAAGGGATCGTCAGACGTAGTTGTTGTATATGACACACCTACACACACACACATGCAAAGAATATAACACATACCCAACACTATGTCGGGAACATATTCCAACTATCAGATTATCCAACTACAAATGCATATGAATGAATACTAAAGAAACACACTAATAAACACACATTTACCTAACAAAACATTAGATTAAGATTATATTAACTAACTCCTAAGTGTCTAAATATCCTAACAGAGAATGGCTATGAATTCATAGAGGTATTTCTACTGGACAAGGAAGAAAAAAGTTGGACAAGGAGGAAAAAAGTTGTACAAAAGTTATTGAGAATTTATTACCTTCATAACATATTAAATTTATTACACCATAGTTTGGGAACATACAATTTGTTTTCACACCTAAAGAATTAATGTGAATCAATTTCAATGGCCTTCCCTAGAGGTTTATTGATGATAAGTATGGGTAATGACTATTTGATGTTAGTTGTGTATTTCTTAAACAAAATCCTCATGATAATTATACTTTGCAAAAATATGATTTTGATCATATCAAGTGTAGTTGTTCCTTGAGAAATTACAGATGCTCTTTGGTCTCCCTTTCTCAATCCTCTTTTAGCACAATAGTAGATTTCTTAGCTACTTTTGGTACCTACTCTAGGAATTTATGGATGATAAAGTGAAGCGAAGTATTACCTTCCATCAAAAAATGAATGGTTGGAATCTAGACAAATGTAGTAAATTATATCATAGTTCAATTTGCACATATTTTAATCATGAACATTCAAAGAGATGGAATGTTAATATCTCATATATGTAACATAGTTACAATCATACAATAAATATTGTGACAAGTGCTTCAACTTTTGGAAGAGTACCTTCGATTTTGTCCAAGGGTCCATTAGCTATTTTGGGACCTATCCCTTAGACAATGATGGTGAATAAAGTCGACATACATGGACAAGGCATTGAAATATGCATTAACAAGTTTGAAAATATTTCCATTAGATTCAATAAAAACACAAGATCGAGAATGATCAATGTAAAACAGTGTATGGATACATTAAAAATAATACTTTCAATAAAAATAATTAAAAATAAATATGAACATGTATGGTCATTTATGTAGTTGTTATGAACTCAATATACAATAAAGCATGATAAACCTCAATACATATAGAGTAGGTTAGATATACACGTGGAACATATCTACCAAAAGTATTATTAATGTTGAATTACACAATCATTTCTTAGATATTAAGAAAGGAACTAAACAACCAAAATACATCCCAATATAATAGTCATAATATAATGCATACAATAATCACTATATATTTATCTCTTATATTTAATAATTCTCATTCATTGTTCATGCAAGATCACTTCCAATCTAACCTACTATTTACATATAGGTATGACTATTCAAATACCAATTGGGGTCATAGAATAGTATCCCCACCCTTTGAAAAACTGTGTCTTTAAATTTTTGTATATAAGGGTTTTAGATGTAATGAAACCAAGTAAAATGATTTCTTCTTATTGTTTTCTCCTTTTTCTAGTGTTGATTATCCGTCCATCCATATTTTATTCTTACTTTGCATTCATCCTTGACACACATCCTTGGATTTTGATGTGATACTTCATTTTCCTTGAATTCCATGCTATAACGATCCGCCTCGTTACGCCAACCGTTCGAGTGATAGGTGCAATTTTTTTTTTTTTTTGTGTTGCAGGTGTGTGCGCGTGTGTGGAAGTAACAACATTCTTAACTCTACGTCACCACTCGATGACCAATCAAGACGCAACCACAACAGAGTAAAGCTGACCACTAAATACGACTGACCTCCCGCCCGTCCTACCCTGCAAGGTTAGGACCTCCAAGACACATAATCAACGCTCAA
>ML793913.1:329746-340243 GCA_009831015.1 Picea engelmannii
ATGGTAGTAAAAACATCCTGTCATATAACTCAATGCATCAAAATGAAAGAAAAGTTTTATCATCATATAAATCCAGATCACTTGCGAGCAAGTGTCCTCAAAGAATAAGTTTGGTATGTGCGCCAGAGCGGGATGTTACACATGCATTGGTGTCACTTGACAATTTATGGTTGTTGGTATTTGAGAATATCATATCTCATGATTATTCCTTGATGTTACATTCAAATTATTCCTTATGGGAAGTGAGGATGGTAGTCTACACTTTCATATTATTCTTCCTTACCAAGAACTGAGGATGGTAGAATACACTTTCATATTTTCTTGAAAATGAACACGTGATTAGGATTTTTGTCTCAATCTTTTATCAACTCTTATGTAATATACTCTTATGATATTATTTATCTAACCGAAACTACAACTATAAATTGTCAATATCAATACTCTTTTGATTGTATTTTCTTAGAAGACATTTATCAATACTCTTATATAATATATTATAACTATAAATTGTCAATATCAAATGTAATATCAATATTCTTTTCTTTTGATTGTATTTTCTTAAAATACAACTAAATTATATGTATTACTTAGCTTTCGAATTTGAATATTATCTTCTAGTCTAATTAAATCTCATTTTCTTAAAATATTTTATGGGTCATTATTTATCTACTATTTTTCTACCATATTATGTATAATTGTTGTTAATGTGTGTTTATAAACATATGTATAATCAAGATCAATTGTTCAAAATTATTATATATAAACAGTAAATGAAAAGACGGGAGGAGACAACTTAAGCATAAAATGTTTAACATAAATGGAGAAATATATTGCAGAGCGCGAATGGCCCAAAAAACGGAGAAGGAGAAGGATAAATAAACAAAGCTTATACAAATTTGCAACTTGTATATCAAGTTTAGAGCACTCCAGCAGCGATATCACCTATCAGGAGAGCATATCCATTAGTGTATTTGACGTGATCGGGGCTTCTTGTCTTCCACCATTTTGTATTATAATCTCAACGATGTTTGCATTGAAAGAAGAAGCATGGTGCATTTTGCAGTTCGGGTAAGGTGGATATTTAAGTATTTTTATAATCTCACTAAAACCTTTGTATAAATCTCAATCGTCTGGATTGTACTGCCTGTCTGGGGCGGGAGTTAGAAATATCGAATAGAATATATAAGGAGACCGATCGAAAGGCAAATTTGATGCTTTAAAAATGACAGAAAGTAGCACCGATAAAGGAACAAAAACATCGAAGCATCTTCCTCCTTAAACGCACCTATCTTCACCCTATATTCGGATGTTTTTTTCGTGGCATCCTTGTTCCTTACTTCTGCTGGTATTAATATAAATACTTCCACCAGGATACCAARCATATGGGTACTGGATAGAGGCTGCAAGCTATATTTTCTCCGGGGACTATGAATGAGTAATCTGCATCCTGAGGTTTGAAATTCCAGGCCTGGGGATGCAGGTTACCTATTCTTTATCCATGATTTGATAGTATTGTATACCAGACGATGTATGAGTTATAATATGAGGTAGATCTATCTTATGATCGCTGTGTTCCTGTAAGTATTTCTGCTACCATTATTGTTAATCATGATTGCTTCATTTTACTTATGTCCATTTATTTTTGCATGTTTCCTTTCGGTATATGTTTATCAATGCTTCATTTCTGTAGCTGTGCATGTTTCCTTTATCAATGTTTCATTTCTGTAGCTGAATGTCAATGTTTCATTTCTATTATTGAGCAGAGAGAAAGAAGGTGCTTCATAGTAGAAAAAACGCTTCCTCCGTCTTTTAGCACGTCATGCCATTGGGCAGAGACAAAGTGCTTCAGATTGGAAAAAAGCACTTCTCCTCGGTTTAGATGGCTGTATGTTAGATGGCTGTATGTTATAAGACTACCTCCCTTATGTTAAAAGGCCATTTAAAGTTATGAGTTTTATTAATTTATGTGTATTATAAGATAAAGGTTTAAGAATCATATGTAATGGTCTATCTTAGAGATTAGATTAAGTTTTAATATATTGACACGAGGGGTTCATATATCTTCCATCCTTATCGAACTATCTCTTCAATTTTTTTTTTAATTTTTAGATGTTTAACATAATGTGAAAATTAATTATTTTAATTTTTTTGTTTAATACATAATATGTAAATTCAAAATTCCATCCATCCGGCCCATGTTTGGATGGCCCATGATTTTTTTGAAGCAGCAAAACCTTTCAAAGTATCCAACACCGATGATAGTTGAAGAAGATTATCAATTATCTTTCCTTCTTCCAAAGAAAAAACCATAGGGTAAGCTTGTATAACTTCCATCTGATGGACAATAAAGAGATTTTCTTGTTCTTTAAAGTTATTGTTAAAGTACACAACAACTTACTCTTCTAATTCCTTCTATTAGCTAAATATCCATTTTCCTTTCTGATATCCCAAATAGCATTATTGTATCTTTTAAAGTTGGTAAAGGAGTGAAAAAACTTTGTATTTTTGTCTCTAGGAAAGCTAGATAACTCTACTTTTTTATTTCCAAGTCTCCTCCTCATGCTTTAACAATTCCAGTTTCCTCCTATCTTTCTCTGCAACCAAAACCCCATGAAATGCAGTGTACATATTTTCCAAGTCCACTTCCAGTTAGACTAATTCATCTTTACATTTTATCTTCTTATTTTGCTCCCATTTAATAACCAAAGATTTCAACAATTTTAATTTTTGAACAAGTAAATACATTGGAGAAGTGAACTATAAAGACACTAACTAGGTTCACAAAGTTTGGTTCAGTTAACCATACCTAATTAAATTTAAAATGAAACTTTATTTTTTCCTACTCTTTATCAAGTTGTAAAACCACAGACATATGATCGTAAACTTTAACATTTACCACCCACAACCTATAACCTATATCTGAGACCCCATCCACTAACTTTTCACTAATTAAATAGCAATTAAAACTCTTTGCAATATAATCCTCATCCCCTCTCCTATTCCTCCAAGAGGGTAAGAGATTAATTGGTTCAACATATATCGGCCCCTCATCCAGAAATAATTAATTAAGGAACCCATGGGGTCCCTACTTGAGGAATGCCCCCAAATTTCCCTCGCAGAAACAATAAAATTCAAATCTCCTCCTCCTTCAGAATACCATCCAACTTCAAATTGTCATGGAACAATTGTCTATTTCTATAGGGCCTGCAACAGTTTACTAGCTTCAGGTTCTTCTTGAGAACCTTTGCAAAACCATCTAAGAAGATTCCTGTAGGAGTCACAAAAGCATCAAAATTAGATTTTTAGGATTCCACGCAAAAAGAAGTCCCCCTAATAGACCAATAGAATCCACCGCATAAAAATTCCATTCAGGAAGTAGTTTAGATAACACCTCTCTCGCTTTGTTCTCACAAAACATAGTTTCATGTACTAAGAAAACATATGGGTTTACCAATTCAATCAACCTTTTAAGGGATAATAATTTTGGAGCACCCCCAACTCCTCTAACATTCAGTGACACCACAATTATGTGTAACCCCTCACTAGGGTTTTATGTGCTCTAAGTTCTCTTGGACCTTCTGAAAGCTTCATAAAAGAAACTTCAACAATATCGTCCTCCTTCACATTGTTCCTCGCACTTCTCATTTTTATTGGAGAAAACCCTTTTTCTAATCCTTAGAAAATAGCCAATGAAACTTTATTTTTTCCTACTCTTTATCAAGTTGTAAAACCATAGGCATATGATTGTAAATTTTAACATTTACCACCCACAACCTATATCTGAGACCCGCATCCACTAGTTTTTCACTAATTAAATAGCTATTGAAACTCTTTGCAATATAATCCTCATTCCCTCTCCCATTCCTCCAAGTTGGTAAGAGATTAATTGGTTCAACATATATTAGCCCTTCATCCTAAAATAATTGATTAAGGAAGGAACCCATGGGGTCCCTACTTGAAGAATGGCCCCAAATTTCCCTTGCAGAAACAATAAAAGTCAAATGTCCTCCCAAAATTAAGTCAGCCTCCTTGAGAATACCATCCAACTTCAAATTGTCCTGGAACAATTGTCTATTCCCATAGGGCCTGTAATAGTTTACCAACTTCAGGTTCTTCTTGATATAAAAATTCCATTCAGGAAATAGTTTCCTGAATAGATAACACCTCTCTTGCTTTGTTCTCACAAAACATAGTTTCCTGTACTAAAAAAACATATGCGTTTACCAATTCAATAAACGTTTTAAGGGCTAATAATTTTTGGGGTGCACGGGTTTACCAATTCAATCAACCTTTTAAAGGTTAATAATTTTGAAGCACCCCCAACTCCTCTAACATTCAGTGAAACCATAATTATGTGTAACCCCTCACTAGGGTTTTATCTGCTCTAAATGAACTCTTCATAAAATAAACTTCAACAATATCATCCTCCTTCACAAGTCTCCTCGCACTTTTCATTTTTATTGGAGAAAACCTTTTTTCTATTCCTCCGAAAATAACCCCTTTGTGTTCAAAAAGATCCTTTTTCTTCCTCCAAGCTCCAATTCCCTCAGCTAATCGAAAATATTTAAATTGGATTAAGAAGAAGGAGACCCCCCCTCGAACAGATCTGGAGAGGAGTACGACTCAACAGTTCTTTAAAGGATGGGATAAAAGTAGTTAAAGATTCCACTAAAACTTTTGAAACAAAGTGCTCCAAAGGATTTAGCTCACTAATGTCTGCCATAGGACCAAAACCCTTTAGTAGAGTTTCAATACCCTCTACCTCCGAAAAAGCCCCTTCCCTTAGACCTCTCGACACCTCATCCCGTGAAAAAACATCGTCCAAACCAGGTACAGAAGGAAAACCCAATACCCCTTAGCAAGTAAGTCCTTTCTCCACCAAAGGTTCTGCTCAGAGACAAGAAAAGAGGAAACCTTACAGACAGAAAGTCTTGGTTCCTTTAAAAGGCCAGAAACCTCCTCTAACTTCGATAAAACTACCTCACCCACAGGAGAGCCAACCCTCTCCAGAACAACGACAAAAGCAAGACCCAAAACCTCTGGGATCGAAATCCCTTTCGCCACCACTAGATATGGTTCAGAAGAAAGACAATAAGAAACCTTACAGACAGAAATACCTGGTGCGTTTAGAAGACCAGAAACCTCCTTTGTTTTCGTTAAATCTACCTCGCCCACATAGCCATCCCCCTCCAAGTCCACCCGAAAACATCCAGCAGAAATCTCTACCTCCTTATGACCAACTTCAGAACCCAACGCAAAACCCAAAACCCTGACCAGAAAACCACTTGTTTAAAAACTCCATGCATATTAATAACAACAGAGCTCTCAGGCAACGGGGGAAAAGAGGAAAAACAAGAGTTATTCAAACAAGCACCTGGTAACAACTCAGAATCGTTCAAAATGCAAGAAGAAAATGGGGCTGGGGAAAATCTTTGTCTTACCAAGAACCGATATGGACTAGTCTGTGCTCGAGAATATCCTACCTGGGGAGAGACGGTTTTTTTAAGCGAATTTGAGACAGCATCTAGTTTCACAGCCCAATCTTCAGCTAACGGTGGAGCGACCTCAAAATGATCCTTAAAAGAACCTGGACAAACTTTCTTCAGATTTCCCACTTCCTTACAGGTCGAGCAGTGAAACTAGAGTCCCCAATAATCTATCTTCTGCAAAAAAAAACATCCCTTTCCATTCGATTTCCAGTTTCGTCGGAAAACCCTTATGCAAATCTATGTCTACCAGGATTCTTCCCACTCTGCAATTCTTTCCAGTTAGAACCTTTGAATCCACATGCAGGAATTTACACAACGAATCACCAATCCCTTTAAAATATTCAAAATTCCAGGCCATTCTTGCCATATTCAAAAAATTGAAAATATTCGTGCCATCCTTGTTCCTTACTTCTGCTGGTATTAATATAAATACTTCCACCAGGATACCAAACATATGGGTACTGGATAGAGGCTACAAGCTATATTTCTCCGGGGACTATGAATGTGTAATCTGCATCCTGAGGTTTGAAATTCCAGTCCTGGGGATGCAGGTTACCTATTCTTCATCCATGATTTAAAACTATTGTATACCAGACGATGTATGAGTTATAATATGAGGTAGATCATCTTATGATCCCTGTGTTCCCGTAAGTACTTCTGTTACTAACGTCCTTAGTTAATAGCACCGTT
Source organism: Picea engelmannii (assembly GCA_009831015.1). Classification (NCBI taxonomy): domain Eukaryota; kingdom Viridiplantae; phylum Streptophyta; class Pinopsida; order Pinales; family Pinaceae; genus Picea; species Picea engelmannii. Next base: position 335,926 of record ML793913.1, read on the forward strand.
ATTGTTAATTATGATTGCTTCATTTTACTTATGTCTATTTATTTTTATATGTTTCCTTTCGGTATATGTTTATCAATGATTCATTTCTGTAACTGTGCATGTTTCCTTTATCAATGTTTCATTTCTGTAGCTGAATGTCCATGTTTCATTTCTATTATTGGGCAGCAAACGAAGGTGCTTCAGATTAGAAAAAACGCTTCCTCCGTCTTTTTAGCACGTCATGCCATTGGGCAGAGAGAAGGTGCTTCAGATTGGAAAAAAAAACTTCTCCTTGGTTGAGATAGCTATATGTTATAAGACTACCTCCCTTATGTTAAAAGGCCAATTTTAGTTATGAGTTTTATTAATTTATGTGTGTTCTAAGATAAAGGTTTAAGGATCATTCGTAATGGTCTATCTTATAGATTAGAATAAGTTTTAATATATTGACACGAGGGATTCATATCTCTTCCATCCTTATCGAATTATATCTCCATTTTTTTTAGATGTTTAATAAACTGTGAGAAAAAATAATTTTAATTTTTTTTATATCTTAATATATAAAATATTGAAAAAAATTTGTTAAAAAATACTTTTTCAACTGGGATAGAAAAGACATTTAGTTTAAGTAACATTAATAAATTAAAATTAAAATGTTAAAAGAATCATTTAATATATATATATATTATTTGATTTTTATAAATAAAAAGTAATACAAATTCTTAGTTTTATACATACATACTTTTGTTTTGTCCTCTATTTTTTAGATATCAATATTTTTTTTATCATTTCATTTACGTTATCAAAACCTGTGGAAAAATGTTGGTGTCAAGTGTTGCACATCATGTTTATGTGAATTTCAAGTCTGTGCTCAGAAAAATATCAGCATTGCAAAAATCCATTTAAATATTGGTTTTTTTAGTTTCCTTATATTAAATTTAGTGGTTATTTCAAATTTATTTATTCACATAAATATTTATATTCTTAGTTTTTGGTTAAATATATATATATATATAACAATATATGTAAAATTTTGAAAATAGTAATATTAAAGAAAAATTAAATTAAATGATATTGTAATTTTTTGTTAATTATATATAGCAATATATGTAAAATTTTGAAAATAGTAATATTAAAGAAAAACTAAATTGGATGGTTATATGTGTGGAATATGGTAAATAGAACATAAATATGTCTTATTATAATAGGTGTTTTTAGAATGTTAATAAAGGATATAATATTATAACACATTAAAATACACTTCAAATACATTAAAATATTTGAGTAGGGGCATTTCAAAGACATTAAAATATTTGTTTTTCAGTGAAAACTTAAATAGGATTTAAAATATATCTATCTATCTATCTATCTATATAGAAATGAATCTATGATTACTTATCAATGATAAAATTGACATAAAAAAATAAAAATAAATAGATGATACATTTAGTTATCTTTATTTTATTATATTAGATGATTTATCAAGGTAGTATTAAGATTTTAGAATAAATTTTGGATTCAAATAAAAGTATATAAGTTTGAAGATTTAAAAATTATTGTTTAGATAAAATATAGTGAATTGGAAAAAGTATAGAGTTTTATTACTATAATAAATTTCATCAGTTTATTATTGATGAGTAAGTGTTGAAAGAAGAAATTTGATATTCTTAAAATAAGAAAACAATCATCTTCTTAACAAAATAAATTGTTAAATTTTAAATGTCATGTTTATTTATATTATAAGTTTATTATATTGAAAATGAAAAATTCTAATAATTGATTTCTCTTCATTATTAATTTACTATATAAATTGGTTTAGAATATTTAAATTGTTTTAGAACATTTAATGAATAACTTAATGGTGAGAAAGTTTACTTCTAAGAAGTATCATGAGACCTAAGGTTATGGTGTTATATATGTCAAAATGTTTGTAGACTTAGTAAAAAAATGGATATGGTAATGTATATTCTTATATTTCAAGAATGAATATATATATATATATATATATAGATAGATAGATAGATAGATTTGTTATAACCATACCATTTAAGTTTGTAAAGATATGATGTTTAATCAAAGATATAAAATGTAGTTATAATGTTAAAGTTTTTTTTTTGTTTTCTAGTGTGTCTATATAATGTGATTTAAGAAATCAAAACCCAGGGCAATCTAAACTAGTTTTGAACCTTAGTTTCCTTACAAAAAAAAAGGCTAGAAATTCAACCATCCTAGTGGTATTTAACAATTCTAATGTTAAAATTGAAAGTGTGAGAGAAAGATGATTATACAAACTTCTCATTTTTAGCACTTGAGGTGTGAAAAACTAAAATTTAAAGATCTCACTTAATGTTACCATCCTAGAAAATGGTGAAGGTTCCATTATTAAAGAATTTGTGTTGGGCCAAGGAGGCCACCTAGGGGAATGCCCACCTGGGGCACACAAGTCAATCACCTAGGTGCAACACTTCTTCACCTTTTGATGATGAATTAAATATATGTAAAATAAATGGTTCCCTCAGTATATAAGGTGAACCGGGACCAAATTAAAGAATTCTTACCTTTTCTTCTGAAGCTATGTGTCTTGGTTGTTTTATTTTCTGATTTTGCAATTTACATTCACGACAATTTTGTTTTTAGGTTTTTTGAAGAATAACCAGTGCACCTTCCTTCATGGATGTCTCATGGAGACTCTGTTTTCCATGCTTCCACTTCTGAGAGCAAGATTATCCCATTATCTAGCCACTATCTCAAGGAGAAAATCATTTCCTTCTAGTTTTCTGAGGCAGAAGGGAGGGCGCACCAACTAGGGTTTGCACCCTTGCTGGTTTCTTCTTTTCTGGGATGAAGTGAATCAACCCTCTTCCATGGATGCACTATGATTCTCCCACTGATTTCCAGAGATCATTATGAGATCATCAAAGCCTCTTGGCCACTCTCGGATCGTCTCAATTTGTATCCCCATTGTTTGGTAACCCTAAACCAATTATGTGCCCCTATTCAGATTTGCGCCCCTGAGGAGAGTTTGGTTAGAATCCAGACTATGGCTTGCGTGGTCACCTTCTCCTATAGATCGCCTTCTTGGGAAGATAATGTGTCCAATGCATGAAGGAGGTGCATTGTAAAAATAGCATAAAACCTAGAGAAAATTGCTTAAACTTGGAGGTAATATATATGTAGTGTTGGAGTAATTAACTCCTACTTTTCTTTTATTTACTATGAAATTCTATTATTGAGGAGGTTGTTAGATGTAGTTGACCGTGAGAGATTTTCTGGAATTATTAGATCCTATTTATGTGTGTAGTTGAGATAATATGTGATGATTTTCTTGTGTAGTTGAGGTAAAACTTCATGTATAAATATGTTCTTCATTGAATAATGAAAGATACTTAGAATATTTTTTTTGTGCAATAAGTTGGTATCAGAGCTACTAGCTCTAGGTGTAACTACCTCATGCAAGGGCCCATAAATATGTGATATGTAATCTATTGTTGTAGGAGAGTAGATTATCTTAGATCATGTGAGGATAATTTGTTTTTGTGTGTACAAAGTGTTCTAGAAGTTAGTAGATATAACTATGTGTAGATCACTTGAGAAGGGTCATAGCAGCCAAGGTTGACACAAACTTGCTTAGTGGAAGAAAGTTTAAATATATGTTTTTCAATTTGTTGACATATTGCATCTACTATTGAGGGTGAGCCACACATCACAACAATTGTTTGAAGGACTGAGCCAACAACGAAGGAACAATGTTTCTATGTACAATTGGAAAGTGGGGACCTTTGAATCAAAGGTTAAGAGTCATTATTTCCTTGAAGTCTCTCATAGTATAGTCACCAGTCAATCGTGTTGCAAGAACAAAGTGGTAGTGTGGATAAGAAATATGTTGGTTCATCTTCCATCTCTATGTGTCCACAATGGAAGCCACAATTTTCACTTTCAAAACAGGAAACGTTTCCATGGATCTAGTAGCAATTGAGTGTTTTCATATGTTGCTGTGAGTATAAGTATGTATTAACTTTATTTCTAGTTTATAAAAAAATAGATGATGTCAAATGCAATGAAGAACACTCATACTTTTTAGAACACGGTAACTTGAACGAAGAGATTGTGTTTATTAACTAATAGAGTGATTTATGTATGTTGGAAAGAACATTGATATTAGGTTGTCACTACAGTTTGTGTACTTGTGAGATGAAAGAGGCCATGTTGTAAGATTGAATTCTATGTAAATTTAGTATCTAGATTGCTTTCCTATATAATTGGTGAATACAAAGAACTATGTATTTAGACACATGAAAATATGTCAATAGAATGATTTAGTATCTAGACTTTTTTTTTT
>ML793913.1:340295-375588 GCA_009831015.1 Picea engelmannii
AAGAAATATAATTGTGAGTCATTAAAAATACGCAATTGATGATAAGAAGAAATTGTAACTTCAATGATCGAGTGGTAGGTCGAATTAATTGTCATGTTAATAAACATAGTCTTTCATATTTCAGAAGTGGATAGATAATGGAGGGAGGGTCGAACTAAAAAACAGAAAAAGTTACAACAAACACCCTGCTACACAATACACAACAAAAAAACACAGATATACTATTGTGAAATTATAAGGAAATCAACTGGAAACTTAAGCATCAACAAACCCACAAAATGCAACACCATTCCTTTGTTGATTCAATGCAATAACAAAGTTTACATTACATCGTTATTAGGATAAAAAAATGGCTTGAATGGTTTATTGCATGGCTGAAAATGACTACAAAATTTCTCATAGGGTAATGGTCTACGTGTGTGGATTGAGACTTTGTTTCCCCCTTCCTATGTGCTCGCCCAACCTATAATCCTTCTCTCCATTTCCCCTTCCATGATTCCCCTAATTAATGGTTCACCAACCCATTTTACATCGTGTCCATGCCTCTTTAAAATCATCCCTTAGCCTCTGAATTTATTTTCCTTCTATTGCCAAGAATGGACAATTACCAAAACCGCCAGAGAGTTAACCTTCTTCTTGGAGTTAACAAATTTATGTTGGGCACGAGAACATTCCTACCACATGGCTGCAACTCATCATAAAAAATTCCATCGTGGAGAAGTCAATTGTGTGTGGTCGCAATGTTTAAATGAATAAACATTGTGACACTTATAAACTTCCACCATACACAAGAGCTTCAACATGCATTTCAACATGCATTTCAACACAAGTTTCAGTGCGAGCTTCAACATGCACAAGATTAGTTTCATGAGTACCAATCATTTGAATTCATATCAAACTGATTAAACAAAATGGACCACTAACACAATCCTTATTCAACTTATTTCCTAATTTGATGAATAGAAATATTTTTTGGTGATGTGGCTTGTCCGAGCCCAAGGATGCTTCTAGATCAGACACACTTGTTAAGAAAAACATGAGATCCAACTCATGTGTATATTAATGTTGAGGTGAAGAGTTTTTCACACATGGTAACTGATCTTCAGTCACCCACGATGCATCCTCTTCCCCTAGATTCTTCCAGTTGATTAAATATTCCATGTACTCCTTCTGGAAAGTCTTCTTACCAACTCGTGTAGCTAGAATTTATTCAATTTGATCCTATGAATTAATTGGTAGATGATGTTCCCATTTGTTGAGGGTACCTTCATCTAATATTTTTTCCCATTCATGAAACACATAGAAGTCAACAACATTGAATTTAGGAGATATGTCAAACTTCTTTGAAAGTTTCAGCCGATAAGCATTATCAAACATATTTTTCACAATTTGGCATGGACCTATATTCTTGTACTTGATTTTATTATATGTGCCTCAAGGAAATCGATCCTTCCTCAAGTGAGCCATCAAAAAATCACCCTCTCAGAAAACCTTTTGTATCCTATGTTGATATGCACTTTGTTTATAACTTTCATTGCTAGTCTACAATTTTTTCTTTACATGTTCTTGTAATTCATGCATATTGTCAACAAAATCATTTGCATCAACACTACTCTTTCCTTCAAAATCTTGAAATGCAACCAAATCTACCACACCTTTTGGCGACCATCCATAAAAAATATGAAATGGACTCTTTCTCATAGATATGTTCACTGAATCATTATATCGAACTCAACTTGGCCTAATGCCAAATCCCATTAACTAGGATTCACTCCACTTAAATTTCTGAAAACATTTCCTAGACTCATATTCACTACTTCTATCTAACCGTACATCTAAGGATGATATGTCGATCTGCATAAGAAATGTGAGCTTATTTTTTTCCAGAGTGTCCTCCAAAAATTCCCAAGTAATATTGTATCTCGATCTGAAGTAATTCTCTGTGGTAATCCATGAAATCTAACCACTTCTTTGAAAAATAATGTGGCTACTTCACTAGCATTAGTAGTCTTGTTACATGCCTTGAAGTGTTCCATTTTTTAAAATCTATCCACAACTACCATTGTTGAGTCATGTTTTCTCTATTTCATAGACAATCCTATGACAAAATCCATACTGATATCCTCCCAAGGTCCTTTGGGTACTAGAAATGGAGTATAGAGTCTCATATTATTACTTTTTCCTTTTTCTAGTTGACATATCCTAAAACCATCAACAAAATTTCGGACATCTTTATTAATGTTGGGCCAAAAATATCTCTCTTTCACCAAGGATACGGTTTTATCAATCACAAAATGTCCTCCTAAACCACTAGTATGAAATTATTTAATGAGATTCATCCATATCGAACTTCTGGGAATACACAATTGTTCATTTTTAAACAAAAAACCTTCTTGGATATGGTAATCTAGATATGGTGTTCTGTCTAAAATCCAAGACTCGTTACAGGCCTTCCAATATTCTAAGATATCTACATCTTCTTTATACAATGTCTTTAGACAATTTAGACTTACCACTTCTACCTACATATTATTAAGTAACGTTGTCCTTTGACTTAATGTGTCATCTACCTTATTAGACTTCATGAACCTATGCTTTTGCACAAAAGAATAGCTTTGCAAGAATTTTACCCATTTAGTATGATTTTGATTCAAATTACCTTGGTTGTTAATGTATTATAGATCTTTTTGATCCTTGAACAAGACAAACTCCTTCGACAGTAGATAATGTCTCCATTTCTTCAAGGATTTCACAATAGCATAAAATTATTGATCATAAACATAGTACTTATTTTTGGAATAGCTCAAATTCTCGCTGAAAAAAGAAATGGGTCTTCCTTCTTGACTTAGAACTGCTCCAATTGTTGTTCCACTAACATCACAATCAACCTAAAACATTGTTAAGATATGGTAATTTTAATAATGGCTACATTTTTAACTTTTCTTCAATTCTTCAAATTACTTCTCTACTGCTATAGTCCACTCGAACACTCTTTTCTTCATACATTCTGTAAGAGCTGCAAATTTTTGGCTAAAGCTCCTAATGAAATTTTAGTAGAAGCCTACCAATCCATGGAAGCTCCTCACATCAAATGTGCATCTTGGTGTTTAACAGTCAATAATAGCCTTCACTTTCTTAGGATCCAATTTAAGTCCTTCTTTTGAAATTATTAAACCCAGGTACACCAATTCTTGTTGCATGAATGTACACTTCTTCGGGTTTATTAATAGTTTCTCTTCCTTCAAGCATTGTAGTAATACCCTAACATGCTCAATATTCTTTAGTCTAATCTTTCTAAAAATCAGTATATCATCCAAACATACAACCATGAACTTACTAAAAAATGGTTTCAATACTTTGTTCATCAATATCATGAATGTGTTGGGTGCATTAGTTAACCCGAACGACTTCACTAACCATTAAAACAATCCATATTTTGTCTTGAATGAAATATTCCATTTGTCACCTTATTTGATTCAAATTTGTTGGTAACCACTCTTCAAATCAATTTTTGTAAAATATTTTGAACCACTTAGGTAATCCATAAGGTCATCCATTCTGGGAAATGGAAACCAATACTTGATAGTGATCTTTTTTATAGCACGTGAATGATTACAAATTCACCATTCCCCTATCTTCTCAGGCGTGAATATTGTTGGTACTACACAAGGTCTCAAGATCTCATGAATCAATCCTCGATCAAGAAATTCCTGCATTGCTCGATTCACTTCTTCACTCTTTTATGGAGTCATTCGACAAGGAACTTTATTTGGGAAATTTTATCATGGGATCATATCGATATGGTGTGATATACTACACAAAGGAGGTAATCCTGTGGGTAATTCCTCTACAATTTTTTTTTTTAAATATTCCAACATGCATTAGATTTATGCTAGTACAAAACTCCTCGTTTCATCCTCTTGAAAATTCTTTGGCACTACAACCAAATGATACACATTCTATTTCTTATCCTCCACGAACTCATTGGATGAACACAACATAATGCAGTTGTTATTGCTACTCACGTCCCTATTGCAACTATAATTGTTACTCCCACCATCTTCATGCATTGGTTTCAACTTATAACATTTTCCATTTTGAGTAAATTCATATGAATTTTATCTTCCATTATGGAACACGTTCCATTCAAGCATCCACAGTATCCCAATCAGAATATGACACACATCCATTTTTACTACGTCACATAACACTTGATCTTTAAAATCTCAAATCTGAAATTTTAACAAACATCGTTCAGTCATCATCGCCTATTGGCCTTTCCGCAATCACAAAACTTGATAAGGATTGGGATGTGTTTCAAATTTCAGATTTATATTCCTCTTCACTTCGGTAGAAATCAATTTTTTTGTACTTCTTCCATCAATAATCAAGTTACGACATTTTCCTTTGACTTTGCATATGGTCTTAAACACTCTTTTTCTCGGTTTAGGTTCTTCTATTAACTTTTGTTCTGGTTTAAGTAAAATTATTCGAAACATTTAGTTCTCAACTTCTTTGTGTGGAAGCACAACCACATCTTAACCAACCACTTATTCATCACCTACCATGGTAACTTTCATTCCAACATCACCTCGTTTACTAAGACCATACTTTTCTGGGCATTCCAAGGGTTTGTGACGTTGAACTCCACATCTATAACAAGTAATTTCAAACTTTCACTTTCCTCTTCTGAATCCTCTACCTCTACTAGCTCCAATTCCTATGGAACTTTGGCTACTTGTTGATTCCTCTTCCTTGCCATTTTCCGTAGCAATGTTTGTTTTGCCTATTCCTCATGGACCTCTTCCCCTTAACTTTTGTTGGGTTTTCTTGTCAACTTTCTCCTCCACCTTCAAGGAAACTTGGTAAGCTTCAACTACAATACGAAAATAATGTGTACTCATTTCATCCTAGATTGTATACTTTATTCCATTCATGTATATATCCACACGTTGATACTCTAGCTCCTTAATGCCCAACTTAAGTGAAAACCTGAAAAAAATCTGCAGTGTACTAACGCATGGGAGTATATTTTTTCCTCAGATTCTGCACTTGTCTACACACATTCTATTGGTAATACATAGGCAAGAAATTTTCCTTAATATTACTCAACATATTCTTCCAATTCTTAATCTTTTCCTCTTATTATCAACTCTATATTTTTGCAAGATGTCCCACCAAAGGGAAGTATGTCCTTTCAAATTTGCGATAGAAAATTGAACTCGCTTTCGATCATGAACATTCTCATATTCAAAATACATCTTGAGCTCTCATATCTAGTATACAAGAGTTTTATCCTTAAATATTCCATCATAGCAAGAAAAATTAACCTTCACACTACCTTTGCTACTCAGATAGGATATCAAATGCTCTACTGGGTCTACATCCTCGGTATTTTGTTCAATATCACTCTCGTATTCAGAGTCAGAATCTGTCTCAACATATCCATATCTTATGTGTTCTAATTCCTTTATTCATCTCTATAACTTTTAAATTTCTAGATTTCTTCCACCTCCACGTGTTTCTCCTCTCATTCTGGGCGTAATTCTTCCAAGTCTCTTGGTAGTTCGAATCCTATCTACCATCCACAGCCTCAATCCATATGCTGAGACACCTACTTGTTCTCCATCACTTTGGTTGAAACACCACTAGAATCAGGGTATTCTCTACCCATTACAAGAACACTGGTGTAATAATATAAGAGTGTACTTTCTCTAATACCCTGATGCATGAAGGGTCGAACTGAAACACACAAACAATTACAACATGAACCCTACTACAAAATACACAGTGGAAAAAAATAGATGTACGGTTGTGAAATAATAAGGAAATCAATTGGAAACTTAAGAACCAGAAAACCCACAAAATGAAACACCATCCCTTTATTGATTCAATGCAAATAACATAGTTTACATTACATCTTGCCTAGGATAAAAGACTATCTTGAATGGTTTCTTGTGTGGAGAAAAACCACTAAAAAACCACTCATAGGGTAATGGTATGCGTGTGTGGGCTCAAACTATGTTTCTGCCTTCCTTCTTTCTTTCCCAACCTGGAATCCTTCTCTCCAGTCCTCCTTCCACAATTCCCCTAATTCATGGTTCACCAACCCCTTCTCCATTGCATCCATGCCTCTTTAAACTCCTCCCTTTTCCTCTGAATCAATTCTCCTTCTAATTCCAAGAACGTGCAATTACCAAAATCGCCTAGAAGTTATTCTTCTTGGCATTAACAAACTTATGTTGGGCACAGGAATGTTCCTACCATGTGGTTGCAAGTCATCATGAATAATATCAGCATGGCGAAGTCAAACGTGTGTGGTCACAGCGTTGAAAATGAAGAAACATTGCGACACTTATAAAATTTCACCATGCACAGGAGTTTTAGCATGTGTTTCAGCATGATTTTTAACATGAGTTTCAACACACGTTTCAACATACACAAGAGTAGTTGCATAAGTAACATTCATTTGTATTCATAGAGAACTGACTAAATAAAATGGACCACTAACACAATCCTTATTCGACTTATTGCATAATTTGCAAAATAGAAATATTTTTGGGTGATGCGGATTATTGGAGCCCAAGGATTCTCTTGCATCAATAGAGATATTGATGAAGACTATACCAGATAGAGATGACAAAGATGAGATATCAAAGCCAAGTATTCAATAAGGGAGGGTGTTGGACAAACTAACCGCTACTTGTCTCGTGTTTAGTGTGAGATTCTATTCTTGAGAATGTTATTAGATACAGATTTTTGTTAGATATTTTATCCAACTATTAGATCATATTTATGTGTGTAGTTGTCTAATTGGGGAAAAATCATGTATAATGTGTTGTTTAATTGAATAATAAAAAATAAGTAGAACACGTTTTTTGTGTGCAATGATTTTCTAAATACTTACATCAAATGCTCTTGAAATATTGCAATGACAATGGGATAAGAAGAGAAATAATAGTTCCCTATAATACACAACAAAATGGTATATGGTGAGCTAGTTAATATAGTTGTGTTTTTAAAAAACAAAAGTCTTATATAATTTTTACATTTTCCTTACATTTTATGATAAAAAAAATAGTTATGACTAGAATAATCAAAATCTTTTGATTAAAAATATTTTAATATACAATTTTTTTTTTATATTTAAAATTTTTAGTGAGAAATCTTTTTATATTTAATTTTTTTAATTAAAAATCTTTTTATTGTATATTACAAAATACCAAAGCATTATAAATTATATAACCATGTGAACTCTCAAATGTTTTCAAATCCATGATTTTGTTAAAACTAAATAGGAATAAGTGCATGTTCTTTTGATGAAGATTATGGTGAAGGAGTTCTGGAAAATCTAACGCTTCAATATCAAGTGGAAGAACCTAAGTCGTTATCACGAATATGTGCAAGGAAAATTGTGGAAATGAAAGAAACAAAGGAGAGAAGCATACCAATCATGCATGAAGACTATGTTATTTTGTCTCAAATGTTAATTATTGGAGAGCCTCATTCTTTTGAAGAAGCTCATAAATATACAATTTTGGATGATTGTATCAATAAGATGATGTAATAATTAAAAATGGAAAATAAAACATTTCTTCAAAATTATTTAGTTAATATAGACATTTTGATTAGTCCAGATGCTTCTTCACTCTTATAATCTCATTTGACTATATTTTCATTATTAGTGGGTTCTAGTTTTTTTCCCAAGGTAATCCGATACAATCTTTTACTTCTTAATATATCCTCGATATGCGATTTCCATGAGAAGTAGTTGGTATTGGTAAGAAAAATATCACTCAGAGATGTCATATCAAAATATGCAAAAAAACATGAAATTGATGGTCTAGATAAAAATATCTTGAAAGCATCTAGGCTGTTTAAAAGCAAAAACACTCAAAACGGACTTTGGATGTGAAAGTTATGCCCTTTTGAAAAAATGTACAAACAATAACCAAGAAGCCACATGGAAAGTAGAATCTGGTCCATATGGTTATTCACCTCCTTCTAATAACCTCACTTTTACAAAAAAAAAATCGTATTCAAAGTGACCCAGTTTTATAGATTAAACATGGATCACTTTTACAATGAAATAACTTTATAAATGAAAGTTGCATGAAAAATAAATAACTTAAAAAGTAACAAAAAGAGACTTGAACTCAAGACCTCTTACTTAATAAAACATTTTTAAGCAAGTTAGCTAGTGCAAAATAAATTATATTGTTAAGATGGAGGATTGGGGTTGTTGTTGTTGTTGTTTTCGTTGTTATTGTTGAAACATGTTATATTGTTAAGAAGGATGATTGAGGATGTTGTTGTTGTTGTTTAAGATGATCTTGGAGAGCGTGCTCATAAAAAACGATTTTAACAAAAGAAAACAAATTATCTTCTCAGTGGAAACAACAGTTAGATCTCGGTTAGATTACTGAGAAAATATAAGTTTTCCTTATGTTTATGATTTACAAAGATCGCATAGAGCGCAAAAAAGAGCATATGCATACATAAAAACCCTTTCCGCTATGTTTGTGATTCGTCGAGTTCACACATAACACATGGAAATTATCATACATAAATAGCAACCCAGAAATTAAAAGAAAAAAAAAAAAACTAAAATAAAACAGAAATATTATCTCTCTAAAAATTTAAAAGGGAATATTCAAGTTTTATACTTGCACATCCGATTGAAATGGTCAGATCTTGAGAAAAAAAACTTTTTGAGTGAAACAAAAGGTAGTCCTAACTGAAATCAGTTCTCCGGATGTAATGGAACAATCTTATCATCCAACAAATGTAAGAAAATGACAGAAAATGGAAATGCGGCAATAGAGATTCATGATCTTGATCTACAATAGGGGCAGGTATTCAAATGCACTCTGATACCATGTTCAACAACACATGTATTCAAACAGAGGATGAACACCTTTAGTAACCACTCACATAGTTAGATCAAAGATCAACACACCGATGATCTGACGTGGTAAAACCATGTGGGGAAACGTCCAAGTCCCCAACCAACATGGACACTTGGAGAAATTTATTAATGCAAAAAGAAATATTATAGAGAGATTTAAAAGAGATTTTCTCACAATCGATCATTGGTATATGACCCTCCATTCTCTTTAAATACAGTTCATGGAAAAATCTAGTGTTGGGACATAGATCAATTTAGTTGTTAAAATAGAGGAGAATATGAACTGTTAGATCCCTCTATGTTGGGAATATATTTCCACTATTAGATTACCTAACTACAAATGCATATGAATGCATACTAAAGAAACACACTAATAAACACACATTTACCTAAAGACACATTAGATTAAGATGATATTAACTAATTCCTAAATGTCTAAATATCCTAATAGAGAATGACTATGAATTCATAGAGATATTTCTACTGGACAACTAAGAAAAAAGTTGTACAAAACTTATTGAGAATTTATTACCTTTATAACATATTAAATTTTTACATCATAGTTTGGGAACATACAATTTGTTTTCACACCTAAAGAATTAATGTGAATCAATTTCAATGGCCTTCCTTAGAGGTTTATTGATGATAAGTATGGGTAATGACTATTTGATGCTAGTTGTGTATTTCCTTTGCAAAATTACGATTTTGATCACATCAAGTGTAGTTGTTCTTTGAGAAATTATAGATGCACTTTGATCTCCCTTTCTCAATCCTCTTTTAGCACAATAGTAGATTTCTTAGTTACTTTTATTACCTACTCTAGAAATTTATGGATGATAAAGTGAAGAGAAATATTACCTTCCATAAAAAAAAATAGGAATTTATGAATGATAAAGTAAAGAAAAGTATTACCTTCCATTAAAAAAAACAAAAGAAATTTATGGATGATAAAGTGAAGAGAAGTATTACCTTCCATAAAAAGAAATGAATGGTTGAAATCTAGACATAGTAAGTTATATGATAGTTAAATTTTCACATATTTTATCATAGCTCAATTTGTTTATGATCATCAAAATCAATATCGAATAACACTTCCCTTAATATTTTAACCATGGAGGCCATCCACTTCTACTCCATTGTTATACATTTTATATAATAAAAACAAACTAGTCAAAATAGTCGAATATAAATGAGGGTTTACTTATATTAATTGTTCAAAATTAATATATATAAATAATAAATGAAAAGATGGGAGGAGACTACTTAAGCATAAAGTGTTTAACATAAATCTAGAAATATATTGGAGAGCGCGAATGGAAAAAAATCAGAAGGAGAAGGATAAATAAACAAAACTTATACAAATTTGCAACTTCTATATCACCTATCACCTATCAGAATAGCAAATCCTATCAGAATAGCATATCCATTAGCATTCCAGTAGCGATATCACCTAGCAGAATAGCATATCCATTAGTATATTTTACGTCATCGAGGCTTCTTGTCTTCCACCAGTTTGTATTATAATCTAAACAATGTTTGCATTGAAAGAAGAAGCATGGTGCATTTTGCAGGTCGGGTAAGGATGGATATTTAAGTATTTTTATAATCTCACTAAAACCTTTGTATAAAACTCAATCATCTGGATTGTACTGACTGTGTACTGGCGGGAGTTAAAAATATCGAATAGAATATATAAGGAGGCCGGTCGAAAGGCAAATTTGATGCTTTAAAAATGACAGAAAGTAGAACCGATAAAGGAACAAAAACATCGAAGCATCTTCCTCCTTATTCGGATGTTTTTTTTCGTGCCATCCCTGTTCCTTACATACTTCCACATATGGGTACTGGATAGAGGCTGAAAGCTATATGTCATTCCAGAATGTGTAATCTGCATCCTGAGGTTTTAAATTCCTGGCCTGGCGATGCAGTTTACCTTTTCTTTATCCATGATTTGATAGTATTGTATACCAGACGATGTATGAGTTATAATATGAGGTAGATCATCTTATGATCCGTGTGTTCCTGTAAGTATTTCTGTTACGAACGTCCTTAGTTAATATCACCATTATTGTTAATTATGATTGCTTCATTTTACTTATGTCTATTTATTTTTGCATGTTTCCTTTCTGTATATGTTTATCAATGCTTCATTTCTGTAGCTGTGCATGTTTCGTTTATCAATGTTTGATTTCTGTAGCTGAATGTCCATGTGGCAGAGAGAAAGAAGGTGCTTCAGAGTAGAAAAAACGCTTCCTCCGTCTTTTCGCACTTCATGCCATTGGGCAGAGAGAAGGTGCTTCAGATTGGAAAAAAGAACTTCTCCTTGGTTGAGATGGCTGTATGTTATAAGACTACCTCCCTTCTGTTAAAAGGCCAATTTTAGTTATGAGTTTTATTAATTTATGTGTTATAAGATAAATGTTTAAGAATCATTTGTAATGGTCTATAGATTAGAATAAGTTTTAATATATTGACACGAGGGGTTCATATCTCTTCCACCCTTCCTTATCGAACTATCTCTCCATTAGATGTTTAATAGAATGAGAAAAAATAATTTTAATTTCTTTGTTATATCTAAATATATAAAATATTGAAAAAAATATGTTAAAAATTGCTTTTTCAACTTGGATAGAAAAGACATTTAATTTAAGTAACATTAATAAATTAAAATTAAAATGTTGAAAGAATCATTATATATATTTTTATAGAATTTGATTTTTATAAATAAAAAGTAATACAGATTCTTAGTTTTATACATATATATTTTTGTTTTATCCTCTATTTTTTAAATATCAATACTTTTTTTATCATTTCATTTATGTTATCAGAACTTGTGAAAAGATGTTATTAAAATGTTGAAAGAATTATATTTTTATATAATTTAATTTTTATAAATAAAAAGTAATACACATTCTTAGTTTTATACATACATATTTTTGTTTTGTCCTCTAGATATTAATAGTTTTTTTATCATTTCATTTATGTTATCAAAAGCTGTGGAACGATGTTGGTGTCAAGTGTTACATATCAAGTTTATGTGAACATCAAGTTTATGCTCAGAAAAACATCAGCATTGCAAAAATCCATTTAAATATTGGTTTTTTTAATTTCCTTATATTAAATTTAGTGTTCATTTCAAATTTATATATATAATATTGAAAATAATAGTATTAAAGAAAAATTAAATTGGATGGTATTGTATTTTTTTTTAATTATATATATAGCAATATATGTAAAAATTTTGAAAATAATAATATTAAAGAAAAACTAAATTGAATGGTTATATGTCTTGAATATGATAAATAAAACAAATATGTCTTACTATAATATGTGTTTTTAGAATGTTAATAAAGGATATAAGATTGTAACACATTAAAATATACTTCAAAGACATTAAAATGTTTGTGTGGAAACATTTCAAAGACATTAAAATGTTTGTGTGGAAACATTTCAAAGACATTTAAATATTTGTTTGTCATTGCAAATTTAAATAGGATTTAAAAAAAAAAATTATTGAAATGAATCTATGATTACTTATCAATGATAAAATTGACATAAAAAAGTAGATATCATTTAATTATCTTTATTTTATTACATTGAATGATTTATCAAGGTAGTATTAAGTTTTTAAATAAATTTTGGATTCAGAGAAAAACAACAAAGTTTGAAGATTTAAATATTATTGTTTAGATAAAATATAGTGAATTGGAAAAAATATAGAGTTTTATTATTATAATAAATTTCATTAGTTTATTATTAATGAGTGAATGTTGAAAGAAGAAATTTGATATTCTTAAAATAAGAGAACAATCATCTTCTTAACAAAATATAAGTTAAAATTTAAAATGTGATGTTTATTTATATTATAAGTTTATTATGTTGAAAATGAAAAATTCTAATAATTGATTTCTCTTCATTATTAATTTGCAATATAAATTGTCTTAGAACATTTAATGAATAACTTAATCGTGAGAAAATTTACTTCTAACAATAGAAGTATCATGAGATGTCTGGAAAAAAAATGTTGCTTTGAGGACTGCTTAAGGTTCCAGATATGAAGCGTCTCTGCTACAACAATGGTATCCTCGGGAGGAGGGGAGCCCCCGTCCCCTCCTTCAACTGCAGCCTCCTTCCGCAAGCTCCTGGCCACCCAAGGCAAGAAGCTTCCCCTAGCTGCTTCCCCTAGCCCTTCGTTAAGAAGCTCGACTTGATCCCTAAGATTGAATTACCTCTGGATCATCTTATGCAGGTAGAAATATCTTTGTCTGATCATGGATTGGTAGGGAAATTCATGGGCCTTTGGCCGTCAACCAGATCTACAAATAATTGGATCCAAAGGAACTGGTGTCCGTTAATCCAGAACAACGTAACTTTCTATGCAGTGGGAAGAGGATTCTTCATCTTCGAATTCATCTCTCAGGAAGATAGAGATCTTATCTTCTGGAATGACCCATATGTTATGGAAACTCAAGGGCTATACTTGAACCATTGGACGCCAAGCTTCGATCCTGCAGTGGAAGTGCCCAAAGACATCCTAGTCTGGGTTAGGCTACCCAATCTCTCTATCCATTGTTGGAACCCAAGTTCTCTCCAAGCAATAGGGAATGGGCTAGGGAAATATATTGACAGAGCATACCCCAAAGACCAATACTCTTGCATGCACATCTGTGTGGAAGTGGATCTAGAGGTCATCCTTCCTAAGGCAATCAAGTTAAAAGTTGGAGAATGGAAACACTACCAGAAGCTCGACTATGAACAGCTATCATTCAAATGCAGGCGATGACATGAATACGACCACTTTCAGTGAAATTTCCCCAAAAACCCAAGCAAGGAGAAGGAATATGGACAAGGCTCGCAACAACCCAGAAAAGGGAGAGCACCATCCAAGGCTAAAGGACCGTGAAATGAAAAGACAATCCCTTCACATTCCAAGAAGCAAGGAAATTGGCCAGAAGCAGCAGCAGATAATAGTTTCAGAGTACTAGAACAAGAACCCCCAGAGAAAATGGTCATTGAAGAGCCAAAGGAAGCCGAACCAATTGGAAAAGAAACACAAGAAAAGACACCCCCAGGAACCCGAGAGAAACTAGGGGCTGAAAGGGAAGAGGGGCAGGGAAATATTGTCGCTGAGAAGGAGAGAGGCCCATACGTGGAATCAGGAGAGCTCTCCTCGGATAGTGACTACGAGAGTGCTAGTGACTCCATTGTCACTCCTAAAAAAAAAGGCAGAGGAAGGAAATCTAAGAAAGAAGAAAGAGAAAATGAGACATACAAAGACATCCTCAGTGGCTCGCAACCAACAATCAGATAGTTGATCAATGTCAGGACGACAAGGAAACACTCCAAGGCTCATCAAGGAGCCCATATCCCCCCCAAAGTAAATCACGAAGCTAACATCCTGGAATTGTAGGGGTTTCGGCTACAGAATAAAGGAAGAAGCCCTCAAGGATATAATAAAAATGTCAAAGACCAAGATCCTTCTAATCCAGGAGACCAAGATGGAGGAAAAAAACTTTCTCCAAGAAACAAAATCCCCATGGAGAAAAAGCCAAGGAATAGAAGTAAGCGCAATAGGCACCTCGGGAGGTCTTGGAACACACTAGGACACCATGATATTTGACCTAATTAAAACCGAAACATGCATGCATTGGATCTACACTAGTTTGTTACACAAAGAAATGGGTCGGCTGGTAAGTCTTTTCAACCTCTATGTCCCGGTCTTATTGAATGAAAAAAGGAATTGTTGGGATTCAATTAAAGATTTTCTACTCTCAAATGACCTAGAAAACATCATTATTGGGGGAGATCTCAAAGTGATACTAGCTGTGGTCAATAAAAAAGGTGGATCCATTATGCGAGACCCAGCATGCGAATGGGTATAAGACATCATGTCAGAATGGGAGCTGGAGGATGCAAAGCTAACTAAGGGGAAATACACGTGGTCAAACAAGAGAGTAGGACCGTGGCATATTGCAGTCAAGCTAGACAGGTTTTTAATCCAAATCTCCTTTATGCTCTTGGGCCTCACGCCATCAAATTTTATCCTTCTGCATAGTGTTTCAGATAATAATCCAATCTTGTTAGAGGTTTCGCATGACAGAAATATTGGGCCACTCCCATTCAGATTTAGCCCAACCTATCTACAATATGAAGGATTCCAGGACTTGGTTACCACAATATGGAATGAGAAAGTTATAGGATCAACTTTTTTTGTTTGATAAGAAAAACACAGGAGGCTTAAGGTATCGATCCAATCCTGGGAAAAAACCCAAAATAATCCAATTATTATACGTCAAGAAGCCAAAAAACAACTCGAAAAGCACCAGCTGGAAATGGAAGAACATGAGACAACTCAATAAACTTTGCAACAAGAGGACGACCTCCAAAGGAAATGGAATCAATCCTGTAAAGAGGAGGAGAGCTACTGGAAACATAAATCCAAAAGCCTCTAGCTGGAAGGAGGAGAAAAAAACACCAGTTACTTCCACAAACAAGATGAGGGAAGAAAGCAGTTCAAGACAATCAATGAAATTCATGTTCGAGACCAAATTACATCAAACTTTGAAGGAATAAAAGTAGTTGCAACAGAAGCCTTTGAAACTCTTTACACTGAGACTCTAATTTCCTTAATAGACTCAAAAGCTTACCCTCTCTCTCTAGTTCTGAATGTCATTCAAGAAGACGCCAAAAACAAATTGGTAAAGGAAGTAAACCAGCAAGAAATAAAATAGGCCCTCGACCAGATGAACCCAGATAATGCACCGGGACCAGATGGCTTCACTGCAAGATTTTATCAAAACTGTTGGGATATTAGAAAATCTGACCTTATAAAACTGATCAGGAAATCTCAGAATTGCAGCAAGATAGGAGGAGGAACAAACTCGTCTTTCCTAGCTCTTATACCAAAAGAAAAAGGAGTAGTAAGTTTTCGAAGATTCTGGCTAATATATGTCTGCAACACAAGCTACAAGATCCTCACAAAAATAATAGCCAACAAAATTTAAAAAATTCTCCCTGCAATCATCCCGGAGAACCAAGCCAGATTCATTAAAGGAAAGAATATAGTGGACAACATAATCTTAGTCTAGGAAGCCCTGCACTAAATCATTTGAAGAAAATACAAAGGTATGATCATAAAGTTCGATCTTGCAAATGTGTTTGATAGAGTTAGGAATAATTTCCTATTCAAAGTCATGGAAAACGATGGCTTTGTTACAACATTTATAAAATGGATCAAAGCTTGCATTGGATCCCCCTGGTTCGCCCCTATAGTAAATAGTCGAGCAACTAAGTTCTTTCAAGATTCCAGGGGCCTACGACAAGGCTGTCCCCTCTCCCTGCTTCTCTCTGCAATTCAAGCTCCAGTGCTCAGCTTCCAACTGGATCATGGCTAGATTCAAAACAATCTCTTGGGCATGAGAATTACCGCAGGGGTAAAAGACATAAACCATGCCCAATTCGCAGATGACACGTTGTTGCTGGGAGGAGCAATTGTACATATAGTAAAGAAATTTAAAGTGGAACTAGATGCTTACAAAAAGATCTCAGGAAGTGAAGTAAAACTGCCTAAAAGCAAGATCTACGGATGGAACATATCACCAAGGGAAATGCTGGAGATATCAAGATTCCTAGGAATGGAAGGCTGTACAAATTGGGATGCATTTAAATACTTGGGAGTACCAATTTTAGAACAAAGCCAAAGGCTTCTCAATATCTCTTGCTAATAGACAAGTTAAAAGAAAGAATTAATTCATGGGGAGAAAACTGGCTAAACATTGCAGGTAAAATTTTCCTTATTAAAGCAGTCTTAGAAAGCATCTCGATCTACCAAAGTTCTTTGTTACTAGCCCTATCCACCATGATCCAGAAAATTGAAGCGCTTTTCAGAAGGTTCCTGTGGGAAGGAGGGAAGCAAAAAGGGAGGAAATTGCATCTAATTAGCTAGGAAAATGTAACTAAGCCCTTTTCAGAATGTGGCCTCCATTTCAAGGACATCCACTCTAAAAAATTAGCTTTAGGAGCCAACCTTCTCTAGAACCTTGTTATGGGAAAACCCTACTGGAGAAAAAAAAAGTGATCTGGAAGAAGTACTTCCGAGGCCTGAGGAAAAAATTCCTAGATCAACCAACAACTGTGGAGAAAGGATCACCTATTTTCAATTTGTGTCTAAAGGCTCTAAAGATCTATAGAACTCACCACACTTGGATAACAGGGAATGGTAAGGAAATGAAGGTATGGGAAGACTCAATCCTAGGAGATTTGGCGATAAGTTCGATGGAAGGACTAGACAAGCTAAAAGATTGGATGAGATCTCAAAACTTAAACAACCTATGGGACATTTTGATTTGGAAAGAAGATGAGGACACTTCATGGCTTAGGTGGGAAGTGACCAACAGATATCTAGAGCTTGAGGGGGAATGGAACAATCTGATGGATTTTTTGCAAGGAAAATCCCCTTTAAAAGATGGTAAAAAAGACAAGAGATGCTGGGCAGCACTCTCCAGAGCCTACACAATAGCAGCAAGGTATAAAAATCTCACAACAGTCCCCCATGTCCCACCAGACCCAACAATCTGCAAATCCATCTTGACTTCCAAATGCATACCAAAGATAGATATGTTTGTATGGACCTTGGCACATAGGGGTATTCTAACTGGAGAAATCCTGAGAAGAAGAGGATGGGAAGGCCCGTATAAGTGTCCTCTCTATTCACAAGAGGAGGAAACCTCAGACCATTTTTTCCTACAATTCACACACTCCAAGGAGGTATGGCAGTTGGTCGTTGGGCTGAAGCCAGGAAAAAATGATATACCTCAAGAGACCTCCACCCTACTATGAAAATGGAGTTCCCAATGTCCCTTTCAAGCCACGAAAAAGGGCCAACTCTCCACTCTCTGGAGAGTACTTCCAAAATTCATCGTTTGGAAGATCTCGATGGAGCAGAATAACATGATTTTTAGGGAGACCACAAGTAACCCAACACAAGTAGCAACAAAGGTAAAGGACTACTTTGGTGAAAGTGCCCCCTACTTCTACAAAGAAAATAACTCGGGACCCCTAGAGATGGAAGAGGAACAATGGATTAAAAGCTTCAAAATCAGGGACCACTCACAACAAACAGGAAGCAAGATAAAACAAGAAACATGGGAAATTCAGAAGGAAGAGGAGGATTTCGAGGAATGGAAGAGAAAGAGAAACAATCATATATTGTTCTTTGATGGTGCCTCCAAAGTAAATCCAGGGGTGGCAGGTGTAGGAGGGGTCCTAGTAAGCCCCAACGGACTTCTAGAAATTAGCTATGCCTGGGGACTAGGAACAGAAACAAACAACAGAGCAAAAGCATTGGCACTTTGGCAAGGGCTGACTCAAGATATCAACCAAACTGTCCAAGACCTGATGATCATAGGGGAATCTAGAATCATAATTCAAGCATTGATCCTACGAAGAACGTTCAAGAATGAAAAACTAAAACACATACTGGAGAAAATCCAACTACTTTTGGGAAGACTGAGAATGTATCAGCTTTTCCATGTCCTCCGAAAATTGAACTCATTAGAATACGCAGAATAAAAAAAAGGAGTCCTATCAAGCACTGGAACACTCCAAGTAAATGGAACCACGACCAGCATGGAAATCCTGTAAGCCTGGGGCATGCAGACTAAGATCACAGTGGGCCAAAAATTATGGTAAGAATGCAAGGACACGAGGTGGTAAAGGGATACGTCAAAGGCTCAAAAACTCCATAGGGGTGAATCCAAGACAACCAAAGATAAGACCGGTGTCATACCTGAGAGGAATTTCAATCATTTGGTCGTTGAATACTCAGAAAAAGATAAAGGTCCATGACAAGACCCATAAGCTGAAACAGATGATGTGGATCGACTGGGTGCATT
The DNA here is from genome assembly GCA_009831015.1 of Picea engelmannii. NCBI lineage: Eukaryota > Viridiplantae > Streptophyta > Pinopsida > Pinales > Pinaceae > Picea > Picea engelmannii. The sequence continues at coordinate 359,097 of ML793913.1, forward strand.
GGATCGTTCACATGAAATGGAGCCCAAATCTAGAAGGAATTGAGGATAAAAGATCAAGCTGGGTACGACCATTTAATCCCCTGAGCATTTTTATGTTAGGAAATCGATCGCACAGAGACATAGCACCAACAGAGGCAGGAAGTCACCCATGCATAAGAAGGAAAACAGGAGAAGAAGGAAAGGAAATGGCATCCATCTCAGGAAGAAAACCATCAATGGAGGAAAGGATGAAGTCGATGGTAGAAGAACTGAAGAGGCTCAAACACTTTCTACAAAACCAATACAATTTTCTCCAGAACCTAGATATTGAAGCAGGACGACGACTAGAAATGCTAGTAGCCGACATCACAACGTAAAAAATCAGGTTCTCAGAGGAGCTCGAACAGATTCACAAGGAAGTCAAAGACCCAAATAATGAATTCGAAGAACGAGTCAGCAAGATGGAAGCCCAAATGGAGAAACTGAACAAAGACTGACATATGGAGCGGGACTTGCCCAAGAACGAGGGCCCAAAGAAATTCGGCTAGTGATTCTTAGGCCAAGCAAGTTCTCTACAAATAACACTACGAGGAAGGCATTTTGTGTAGAGGCCTCCGCATATAGCGAGCATATAGATTAGGATAGTTTTCCAACTCCAAGAACTATACCCATGTATGGGGGTAGATCCTCCTGGTCTTGTAACAATTCAACTGAACCTGAATCAACTCAATTGTAACAACTCCAATGGCTTTTCCACTGTTATCTTATAATAAAGATCCATTAACTGTTTTTGTCAAANAAAAAAAAAAAAAACATGAGAAGTATCATGAGACCTAAGGTTATGGTGTTATATATCTCAAAATGTTTGAAGACTTGGTAAAAAAAATTGATAAGGTAATGTATATTCTTATATTCCAAGAATGAATATATATATATATATGTATGTATGTATAGATAGATAGATAGATAGACTTGCTATAACCATAAAATTTAAGTTTGTAAATATATGACGTTTAATCAAAGATATAAAAGGTAGTTATAATGTTAAAGTTTTTTTTTTTTTTTTCTAGTGTGTCTATAGCATGTGATTTAAGAAATCAAAACCCAGGGTAATCTAAACTAGTTTTGAACCTTAGTTTCCTTACAAAAAGAAAGGCTAGAAATTCAATCATCCTTGTGGGACTTAACAATTCTAATGTTAAAATTGAAATTTTTTACCACTTAAGGTGTGGAAAACTAAAATTTAAAGATCTCACTTAATGTTACCATCCCAGAAAATGGTGAAGGTTCCATTATTAAAGAATTTGTGTCCAATGCATGAAGGAGGTGCTTTATAAAAATAGCATAAAACCCAGATAAAATTGCTTAAACTTGGAGGTAATATATATTTATTGTTGAAGTAATTAATTCCTACTTTTCCTTTGTTTAGTGTGAGATTCTATTATTGAGGAGGTTGTTAGATCTAGTTGGTTGTGAGGGATTTTCTGGAACTATTAGATTCTATTTATGTGTGTAGTTGAGATATTATCTCATGAGTTTCTTGTGTAGTTGAGGGAAAATTTCATATAAATATGTGCTTCATTGAATAATGAAAGTTACCTAGAATATTTTTTTTTGTGCAATAAGTTGGTATTAGAGCTAGTAGCTCTTGGTGTAACTCCCTCATGCAAGGGCCCAAAAATATGTGACATGTAATCTATTGTTGTAGGAGAGCAGATTAGTTTAGATCATGTGAGGATCAATTTGTTTTGTGTGTACATAGTGTTGTAGAAGTTAGTAGATATTACTATGTGTAGATCACTAGAGAATATTCATAGCAGCGAGGGTTGACACAAACTTTCTTAGTGGAAGAAAGTTTAAATATATGTTTTTCAATTTATTGAGATATTGCATCTATTGTTGAGGGTGAGGCACACATAAAAACAATTTTTTAAAGTACTGAGCCAACAACGAAGGAACAACCTTGCTATGTACAATTGGAAAATGGGGACCTTTGAATCAAAGATTAAGAGTCGTCGTTTCCCTGAAGTCTATCATAGTCTAGTCACCAGTCAATAGGGTTGCAAGAACAAAGTGATAGTGTGGATAAGAAATATGTTGGTTCATTTGCCATATCTATGTGTCCACAATGGAAGCTGGAATTTTCACTTTCAAAAGGGGAAAGGTTTCCATGGATCCAGTAGCAATTGAGTGTTTTCATATGTTATCCACTTCTAAAATATGAAAGACTATGTTCTTTCACACAACAGTTCATTCGAGCTACCACTCGATCATTGAAGATACAATTTCTTCTTATGATCAATTGTGTGTTTGTAAGGACTCACAATTCTATTTTCTTCTATCTTCCCCAATACATAACTCAATATATTTTTCAGAAAAAAAGTCTAGATACTGAATCATTCTATTGACATACTTTCATCCATCGAAATACATAGCTCTTTGTATTCACCAATTATATAGGAAATCAATCTAGATACTAAATGTATCTAGAGTTCAATCTTACAACATGACCTCTTTCATCTCACAAGTACACAAACTGTAGTCACAACCTAATAGCAATGTTCTTTCCAACATACATAAATCACTCTATTAGTTAATAAACACAATATCTTTGGTCAAGTTACCATGTTCTAAAAAGTATTAGAGGTTCTTCATTGAATTTGACATCATTTATTTTTTTACAAACTAGAAATAATATTAATACATACTTATACTCACAACAACATGTTGATACTGAGAGGGGGGTGAATCAGTATCAAGTAGAATTTAAAACCTTTTTCAACTTATACTTAAACCATTCAACTATATCCAATCAGCAATGAATAATAGTATAAGAGTTACACCAATACACCATAATACACCATGCACAATATATGAGAAATAATCAATAGTTATTGTTCAAGGGAAGTAATGACTTCCAAAGGTAGCTACAGCTTCCAAATGTAGAGGGAGGGATAAACCTTCAAGAGGAAGATACAATCCTCCAATATCAATATAGATTTGAACTCTCCATCCTTTCCCCTTCCTTCCACCCAATAATATATGAGAGATAATAAAACTTTACATTAAATCATCACCATAAACCAATCATCACATAGAACCTGATAATGCTTTCTGAGACTTCTTCAATTTATGCAATTCTTCAATTCTTGGAGTACTCTGATACTATAGATAATATTACTCAATGTGTTCTCTAAAACTCCTCCAATTTTTACTCCTTCAATCCGCCCCAAAAAGAGGTTATAGAAAGAATGGTAGACTTTATTAAATTCTGGTTTGTTCAGAAGACCCGACTTGTACATCATGCCTCACGCTCAATATTTAACATCCAGTTATGAAACTTGCACACAAGAAACTATAGTCCATATGATGTCCAATGGAAGTGGTCCCACTTCATTTGGATTATGTATGAAAAAGTTATGACTTTTGTACTTGGAACACGTATTTATTGACTAGCTTCAAGACTGGTCACAAACCCTATCTTCCATAGAGTGTATCTCCATAAGTATAGTGAATCAAGAGTTGAAATTTTTACCAGAGGTACCTTGATATGTATTCTCATTACCATAGGGATTTCACCATCTGAAGTATTCTAGCAAAAATGGTAAGATGACCTGAAAATAACATACCTTAGAACACATCACCAAAAGACTTCATCCTCCCTTGAAATATGGCCTTCTTATCTTCTTATTACCTCTGAAATTTGACTTGTATCAAATGAATGTATAATGATATTTATTTATACCATTTATGTCACTTCCTTTTAACATTAAAGATGACCTGACACTTTCTTGTTTTGTAATTCTTTTTTTTAATTATTTTTCAGGGCCTACATGTACTTCCTTCTTCAATTCACTTTGTCATATTCAAAAATTCATTTCTCCTCAACCATGAGGATCCAGGTGATGTGAAACATACCACCAGAAACAACATGATGTATACTATCCATTCATGGGTGTTGTATATGCATGTGCATTTTCCTTCATGTCCAAATACCTTTATCAATCTTGCGGTCCAAAACCCATGACTAGGGTTGACATCAATGACAACAACGGATCTTCCAACAATCTCCCCCTTTGTCATTGATGGAAACACTCATGTTCCCCCCTATCATCATGATCCCAATTTATCTCCCCCTTTGACATCAATGGAAAATGTTAGGGCTTCTCCCCCTGAGTTTAATGGAAAAATGTAACTCTCTTCTTTGGGGTTGCTCCCCCTGAACATGTGGCACTCAATAATACTTCATACTTATTTTTGGTCTTTGGGACATTTTCTTCCTTAGAATCCTTTTGTGTGGATTCTTTCTTCTCTCTCTTATTCATGTATAGGATGTATATGTTGTTTGGTCTTCTTGTTGTAGTTGCAACCAATCTTCCTGAGTTACTTTATCTAATTTTACATTTTTGGGAATCAAACGTAAGAGTGTATCCTTGATCACACAATTTTAATTTTTTTTTTTAATGTTTGGAGGAATCAACAACTAGTTGGGCACGTGCTCGTGTTACACATGACTGTGTTATCCAAACGCTACCACTATAACCTCCATGTGTGCCCACGATGCCCCTTACACAACACACAAGGTAAGTCGGGGGGAGTTGAGCTCGAAACCTCATGTAACTTCATTTTCATGGAACTTGCCAATTGAGCTGCCCCCCCCGGGGGCATCCTTGATCACACATTTTACTAACACTGAGTAGATTATGATTCAGGTATTCAACCAATAGAACATTCTTTTCTTCCAAGCTCTACTACACCTTCTCCAAGTATTTTGGCAGATGAGTCATCTCCAAATGCAATATTGCCACCCTTTCTTTTCAAGCTGATGAATTTGTCTTGATCCTTGGTCATGTGTGAAGAACATCCACTATCTATGTACCATTCATCTTCTTCTTTACATTCTTCAGTGGTCAATGCTATTCGACAATCTTCATTGTTTGGAATCTCTTAACTTCTCCATACTATGGTTGGCATAGGGACATATCCATTCATATATATGCAATCTCGTGCTTTGTGACCAAGATAATTTCATTTGTAGCATACAATATTTTTGTCCATCAACGGGTAAAATGAATTATAACTTATGTTTACAAATCCACGATTATTTCTATATCTTTTGTTTACACCATTCATGTTTCTTGCGTATTTGTTCCTTTCATTGATTCTGCAATTAATTGCCTTATGTCCAAAAAATTTGCAAATATAACAATGACCAAGAAAGAAATTTTGATACCTTGGAGTAAGTGGGATTCTTTGTGATGTAGTCCATCTGGGTTCATGATCTATTCTTTTTTAGTTTCCTTCATACTGATTGAAGCTTCTTTGATTCTTGAAGGTAGGATGTCTTCTTGTATATTCATCTCTTTTATAATCATTCCTTCTTTCGGGTATCCTGGTCAACTTCTCATCAACTGTCTCTGTAGCTCTTTCTTCAACCTTCTTGTTGGTATTTGCATTTTCTTTGTATGAAGTTTCACCCATGCATCCAAGATGTGTTATGTCTTTTGGCACTTGAGAGTTTCTTAAGCTCTTCCTCAATGAGACAACTTCTTGTTCAAATTTCTCACAATATTCTTCTTTCTTCTTCATTTGGACATTCCTTACTTCTCCTATTCTTATTTCTTCTTCGAGTAGAGTTTTCAAGGAAATGGTTTCTTCTCTTAGTTTCTCAAAGTCTTCTAATTGTTTCTTCAAGATTACAACTGTCTTTTCACAACTAACCAATTCACTTCTTAGTTTTCTACGCGTGTCTTTGAGCTTGCTATTTTCAATCTCAGCATGCTTCAATTCTTTAAGATTCTCATCTTCTTGTTGAATCATTTCTACTTTATGATTTTCTTATTCTTCATTGTAATCTCTTTCAATGCTTGGATGAGTACATTCAAATTCAAAATGTCCTACTCCTTCACAATTAAAGAAAAATAAATGACCTTTATTTTCTTCTTTGAAATATGAGATGTTGTAATCTTCTTCAACTTATTCTTCTTCTTTTTATTCTTCCCTTGCATAAAGGTCTTGTATATTGTCCCAAATCTCTTTTGCTAATGCACATGATCCCACCTTGGATTTCACTGAATATGTAAATCCATCCAGGATGGTATCTATTGTCAGTTTGTTGTTCCTTTTTGCTTCCTTCTGAGCTGCAATATTTGGTTTCTTCAAAGCATTGTATCCTGAAGAAACTGAGAACCAAACATATACCCCAAGATCTTTCAAGTAAGTTTCCATTCTATTTTTCTAGTATTCAAAATTGCTTCCATCAAATGGTGGAATCCCATTTGGAATGTTGTTTTCCATTTTTGCATAGGATCTTCCTTCCAGTGGTTAAATTGTACTGAAGGTAATCCTCTCTGATACCAATTGTTGATACTGAGAGGGGGGTGATTCAGTAACAAGTACAATTTAAAACCTTTTTCAACTTATACTTAAACCATTCAACTATATCGAATCAGCAATGAACAATAGTATAAGAGTTAAACCAATACACCATAATACACCATGCACAATATATGAGAAATAATCAATAGTTATTGTTCAAGGGAAGTAATGACTTCTAAAGGTAGCTACAACTTCCAAATGTAGAGGGAGGGATAAATCTCCAAGAGGAAGATACAATCCTCCAATATCAAGAGAGATGTGAAATCTCCATCCTTGCCCCTTCCTTCCACCCAAGAATATATGAGAGATAATAAAACTTTACATTAAATGATCACCATCAACCAATCATCACATAGAACCTGATAATGCTTCCTGCGACTTCTTCAATTTCTGCAATTCTTCAATTCTTGGAGTACTCTAATACTGTAGATAATGTTACTCAATGTGTTCTCTAAAACTCCTACAATTTTCACTCCTTGAATCCTCCCCAAAAAGAGGTTATAGAAAATTTTACACAAGAAACTATAGTGTGTACACTTTCCAATGGAAGTGGTCCCACTTCATTTGGATTATGTATGAAAAATTTATGTCTATTTTACCTGGAACACCTATTTATTGACAACCTTCAGGACTAGTCACAAACCTTATCTTCCATAGAGTGTATATCCATAAGTATAGTGAATCAAGAGATGAAAATTTTATCATAGGTAGATTGATATGCCTTCTCAATACCAGAGTGATTTCACCATCTAAATCATTCTATAAAACAATTTATAGCAAAAATGGTAAGATGACCTGAAAATAACATACCTTAGAACACATCACCAAAAGACTTCATCCTCCCTTCAAATTTGACCTTCTTATCTTCTTATTACCTATGAAATTCGAATTGTATCAAATGAATGTATAATAATCTTTATTTATACCATTTATGTCACTTCCTTTTAACATTAAGGCCAACCTGACACTTTCTTATTTTGTAATTCTTTTCTTTAATTATTTTTAGGGCCTACATGTACTTCCTTCTTCAATTCACTTCGTCATCTTCAAAAATTCATTTCTCCTCAACCATGAGGATCCACTTGATGTGCCACATACCACCAGAAACAACATGATGTATACTATCCATTCATGGGTGTTGTATATGCATGTGCATTTTCGTTCATGTCCAAATACCTTTATCAATCTTGCGGTCCAAAACCCATGACTAGGGTTGACATCAATGACAACAACGAATCTTCCAACACAACATATGAAAACACTCAATTGCTACTGGATCCATGGAAACGTTTCCCCTTTTGAAAGTGAAAATTGTGGCTTCCATTGTGGACACATAGAGATGGAAAATGAACCAACATATTTCTTATCCACAATATCACTTTGTTCTTGCAAGGTTAAGAGTCGTTGTTTCCTTGAAGCATATGTTAGTCTAGTCACCAATCAAGAGGGTTGCAAGAACAAAGTGATAGTGTGGATAAGAAATATGTTGGTTCATCTACCATCTCTATGTGTCCACAATGGAAGCCACAATTTTCACTTTCAAAATGGGAAACGTTTCCATGGATCTAGTGGAAATTGAGTGTTTTCATATGTTGTTGTGATTATAAGTATGTATTAATATTATTTCTAGTTTTAAAAAAAATAAATGATGTCAAATTCAATGAATAACCTCTAATACTTTTTAGAACACGATAACTTGACCAAAGATATTGTGTTTATTAACTAATAGAGTGATTTATGTATGTTGGAAAGAACATTGCTATTAGGTTGTGACTACAGTTTGTGTACTTATGAGATGAAAGAGGCCATGTTGTAAGACTGAACTCTAGATACATTTAGTATCTAGATTGATTTCCTATATAATTGGTGAATACAAAGAGCTATGTATTTCAACGCATGAAAGTATGTCAATAGAATGATTCAGTTTCTAGACTCTTTTTTCTGAAAAATACATCGAGTTATGTATTTGGGCAGATAGACGAAAATAGAATTGTGAGTCATTACAAATACACAATTGATGATAAGAATAAATTGTATCTTCAATGATCGAGTGGCAGCTCGAATGAATTGTTATGCGAAAGAACATAGTCTTTCATATTTCAGAAGTAGATAGATAATGGAGGGAGGGTTGAACTGAAACAGACAAACAGTTACAAAAAACACCCTACTACACAATACACAACAAAAAAACACAGATATACTATTGTGAAATAATAAGGAAATCAACTGGAAACTTAAGCACCAAAAAACCCACAAAACGCAACACCATTCCTTTATTGATTCAATGCAGATAACAATTTTTACATTACATCCTTCCTATTCTAAAAGAATGTCTTGAATGGTTTCTTGCATGGCTGAAAACCACTAGAAAATTGCTCAGAGGGTAATGTTCTGGATGTGTGGGTTGAGACTTTTTTTCTCCCTTCCTACATGCTCTCCCAACGTATAATCCTTATCTCAAGTATTCCTTCCAAGATTCACCTAATTCATGGTTCATCAACCCCTTCTCCATCATGCCCATGCCTCTTTAAAATCCTCCCTTATCCTCTGAATTGATTTTCCTTCTATTGCTAAGAATGGACTGTTACCAAAACTGCCTGACAATTCACCTTCTTCTTGGTGTTAACAAAATTATGTTGGGTGAGAACATTCCTACCACATGGATGCAACTCATAATGAATAATTCCATCATGGAGAATTCAAATGTGTGTGGTCACAACATTGAAAATGAATAAACATTGTGACACTTATAAACTTCCACCATACACAAGAGTTTCAACACAAGTTTCATCATGAGTTTCAACACAAGTTTCAGTGCGAGTTTCAACATACACAAGAGTAGTTGCATGAGTAAAAATCATTTGAATTCATATAAAACTGATTGAATAAAATGGACCACTAACACAATCCTTATTCAACTTATTTCATAATTTGACGAATAGAGATATTTTTTGGTGATGCAACTTGTCTGAGCCCAAGGATGCTCCTGGATCAGACAGCCTGAGATCCAAATCATGCGTATATTAATTCTGAGGTGAAGAGTTTTTCACATGTGCTAACTGATTTTCAGTCACCCACAATGCATCCTCTTCCCCTCGATGCTTCCATTTGATTAAATATTCCATGTACTCCTTCTGGAAAATCTTCTTACCAACTCGTGTAGCGAGAATTTATTCAATTTGATCCTATGAATTAATTGGTAGATGATGTTCCCATTCACTGAGGGTACCTTCATATAATATTTTTTCCCATTCATGAAACTCATAGAAGTCAACAACATTGAATTTAGGAGATATGTCAAACTTCTCCAAAATTTCGAGTCGATAAGCATTATCATACATCTTTTTTAGAATTTGGCATGTTCCTATATTCTTGTACTTGAGTTTATTATATGTGCCTCAAGGAAATTGATCCTTCCTCAAGTGAGCCATGACCAAATCACCCTCTCAGAATACCTTATGTATCTTATGTTGATATGCACTTTGTTTATAACTTCCATTGCTGGTCTACAATTTCTTTTGTACATGTTCCTGTAATTCATGCATATTGTCAACAAAATCATTTGCATCAAAACTATTCTTTCCTTCAAAATATGGAAATGCAACCAAATCTACCACACATTTTGGTGACCATCCATAAAAAATATGAAATGGACTCTTTCTCATAGATATGTTCACCGAATCATTATATCAAACTCAACTTGGCCTAATGCTAAATCCCATTGACTAGGATTCTCTCCACTTAAATTTCTGAAAACATTTCCTAGAATCATGTTCGCTACTTATGTCTAATCGTCCATATGAGGATGATATGCCAAACTACATAACAAACGTGAGCCTATGTTTTTCCAGAGTTTCCTCTAAAAATTCCCAAGGAATATTGTATCTCGATCTGAAGTAAGTCTTCGTGGTAATCCATGAAATCTAACCACCTCTTTGAAAAATAATGCAGTTACTTCACTAGCATCAATAGTCTTCTTACATGCTATGAAGTGTTCCATTTTTTAAAATCTATCCACAACTACCATTGCTAAGTCATGTTTTCTCTATGTCATAGAAAATCCTAAGACAAAACCCATACCTATATCCTCCCAAGGTCCTTTCGGTACTAGAAATGGAGTATAGATTCTCATATTCTTACTTTTTCCTTTTTCTAGTTGACATATCCTACAACCATCAATAAAATTCCGGACATCTTTATTAATGTTGGGCCAAAAATATCTCTCTTTCACCAAGGATGCAGTTTTATCAATCCCAAAATGTCCTCCTAAACCACCAATATGAAATTATTTAATGAGATTCATCCAGATGGAACTTTTGGGAATACACAATGGTTCATTTTTAAACAAAAATACTTCTTGGATATGCTAATCTAGATATGGTGTTCTGTCTAAACTCCAAGACTCCTTACACGCCTTCCAATCTTCTGAGATATCTACATCTTATTTATACAATGTCTTTAGACAATTCAGACTTACCACTTCTACCTACATGGTATTAAGTAACGTTGTCCTCTGAATTAATGCATCAACTACCTTATTAGACTTCATGGACCTGTGATTCTACACAAAAGAATAGCTTCGCAAGAATTTTACCCATTTAGTATGATTTTGATTCAAATTACCTTGGTTGTTAATGTACTGCAGATCTTTTTGATCCGTGAACAAGACAAACTCCTTCAGAAGTAGATAATGTCTCCATTTCTTCAAGGATTTCACAATAGCATAAAATTATTGATCATAAATATAGTACTTATTTTTGGAATAGATGAACTTCTCGTTGAAAAAATAAATGGGTCTTCCTTCTTGACTTAGAACTTCTCTGATTGTTTTTCCATTGGCGTCACAATCGACCTGAAACATTGCTAAAATATGGTAATGTTAATATTGGTTGCCTTGTTACCTTTTCTTCAATTCTTCAAATGAATTCTCTACTGCTATAGTCCACTGGAACACTCTTTTCTTCATACATTCTGTAACATGTGCACATATTTGGCTAAAGCACCTAGTAAATTTTCATTAGAATCCTACCAATCCATGGAATCTCCTCACATCAAATGTGCATCTTGGTGTTGTCTAGTCAATAATAGCCTTCACTTTCTCAGTATCCATTTTAATTCCCTCTTTTGAAACCATTAAACCCAAGTACACCAATTCTCTCTACATGAATGTACACTTATTCAGGTTTATTAATAGTTTCCCTTCCTTCAAGCATTGTAGTACTACTGTGACATCCCCAAAAATAAAGTATTTTTGGAAATTTAAATTTGTTGGAAAATTATTCCATTTTAGTAAAATCGAATTTGGAATTTTTTTTCCATATATGGCAATTCCGAATTTTAAATTTGATAACTGTAATTAATTATTATGACCGTTGGGAAGAGTTCTGATTTGACCCAACTAACTATTTGACTATGACACTTGTATGAAAACAAAATATTTTATATTGATTGCAAGAGGACAAATGGAACAACCATGTTAAAATCAGCTGACCATGACTCCATGAGTGGGGAACATGTTGGAATTACCTCTGGGTTGATTGTTACAAGTGGAAAATCCGATATTTGGCCATTGGCAGCCCCTGAAAATTAGGGATTTAAAAATATGAAAAAAATCCCAAGGGAGGGCAAAGGACCTAGGATTTTTTATTTTTTATGGATAAATAGTATATGTGAGGAGGCAGGACACTGCCTAGTATGTGGGGAGGAGAGACGACTGGTTTCTTTCTATTATGAACACTACGAATTGAGTGTGAGGCAAGAGGAGTCTACTGAAACTGAAAGACATTTTTGAGCATGAGTTTTCCAAGTTAGCCCTCATGGACTCATGGTCAGGCTAGGGGGTGAACTGGGCAAGTAACTTGGCTTCCCTATTCTACGATTGGGAAGAACATGGTTGTTCCCTTTGTTTTCCCATGAACTGGTTCAGATATGTTATTCTCCTCCTTCTTTGCTTTGAATGAATTATATATATATGTTATAATGTAGTTGTTTGGTGATAATGGTGAAATTATTTTTATCCATGGATGAAATTTAGTTGTTATGGGAAGTTTATAATCGATATCCTAGTTCTAGAATTTCCACTTCTGCAATTGGAAATTCTAGGGAACTACCTATGTATAATTTGGGAATTGAACAGATCTGTATATTCAATAAGTTTATGTATATCTTTGTAAGGTTCTGAGAGTCGTATTATATAGCTGAGCCTTCCCTTCACTGATAATATTGAAGGGAAGAGACACAGGATGACATGAACTCTCCAAACCATAAATATTACCTATACAAGTACATGTAGAAATATATATATATTCATTTGCAATTGGAATTTTGCGAGGCATAACTATTTAACAAAATGGTGTAATTGTAACAGACCATACTTATATAGAAATTTGATGTCACATTATATAAGTAATTAGATGATATCAATTGGAAATCAACCCTTTTTACATAAAGAAAATATCGAATCGGAGAGTCTGAGACTTCTCTCTATTTTAAAGAAACTCAGTACCATTCCAAATCAGATGGAATAAATCACGTTGTTCAATTATAGGATATTTTAGAAGTAGGTCACTTTGTAAGAGTAAAGGTAAGGAGATGCATGAATGTCATAAACCACATACTGATAGAACATCTAAGCATAGTTTTTTATTTACAAGAAATAAAATATCCATCTGGAAAGATAACCACTGTATTAAATCACAGAGTAATGGTATACATGTAAAACTGCCCATTCGGTGTTCGACATAAAAAGGGAATATAATTCTTACATTTCTGTACATATAGTTGACAATTACAAAATATCAAAAACCCTGGTGACATAATGATAGATGCATGGGTATGGATGTACATAAACCTATATATATGTCTAGGTCCTCGTTCTAGAAATACATCATAGAATCGTAACCTTAGATCGTTTTAGCTCCAATCTAATTACTACAAAATTAGAACGAAGCATATCAGAAACATATATATATAAATAAGGTCGAATGAAAGTAAATGAGGTATATATGGTATTGTATATCTAATACCTTCGAATTTCAAACACCCATAATTTAAATAGAACATTCAATCTAATATATAATCACAGTAAATAAATTATCGAGTAAGGTGAGACTCGAACGATGCACTCAATAGTCATTTCATTAAATTCAAAAGAATAGGACAGTCTTGTAGATAAATCGCTACCAGAGTCATACTATAATAACTGGGCCAAACGTTATGTTACATTGGGAATTTTTCCCCTTTCAAATCCGATAGGAAACTAATAAAAAAGACTATAGTGAGTGATTACATGTTCACAACCATGACTGATCAAGTTCTAGAGGGGTTATAACAGGGAAACCAATTACCTTTTACATCAGGCTCGCAGATGAACGTCTGAATTCTCTGCGTAAACGAAACCCTCGAAAAATTTAACAGTCGGAGATTAACATTTTATATATGAGGAAGACTTAAAGAAGCATACGAATATTACTACATCCTACCAAGACGCTACTTAACATTGAATTCGTGACACTTGAGACCCTTTGTTTATTCTTATTGTCTTCCGTCGGGACAAACACCCAGGGCCAAGAGCGGATAGCTCCATAACTCATTGATGGGTACCCTCGCATCAGGCAGGTTCCATCATTAGTAATAGACTATACAAAAATCCTTATGAAAACATAAACTGCACATATACCCTAGCCTAAACAGAGTATAAGTTCTTTATTTTTTTTTAAACTGGGAATATGCTTAACTGATGGAGTCTAGTTGATCAAAACCAAATGACACAACACTGTATAAGCTATCAGTAATACAAAGTTTTTCCGGCCAAATGTTTTGTAAAGTATACGTCATTGGAAAAGCTTTAGGAGTAACACAGGCGAAGGTCTAGATAATTTCTCTGTGATGCTATGGAGGTAAGTTCACGCATGTACCATGCATTTAAAACCAAGCACACAATAGAGTTATCCCTACAAGAGAAAACCCTCCCTCAGACTCTCAAGGAATTCGATTATGAATCTTGGTTCACGACAGGAGGCCACCAAAAACCCTAGGTCCTGAAACATAGATAAATGAGGCTAGTACTTCCTCTCCATAACTAGAGGAGGAAACAACGTTAAACTCAATAAAATCACTTCTACAGGATTTCAGGATGGAATCAAAGCATTACAGATAGATTACACCAAATGAAAAGAAATCTGTAAATTACTGCACCATTTTCTTTTTCAACCATAGTAGCGTACGTAGGGAAAGAACTTACCAGGAATGTGAACCACGTCGTCTCCTACAATCTTGAGACAACCACCATGACAAAAAACTTCTCTCCAACATATTGTTGCACAAAACCTCTTCGCAGAACGTAACAATGGAAAACTGGAGACCCACGCAAAACCTAAGCGACGCCTAGTCTTCTCAAAATAAATGTTGGGAGTGCGGAGGATGATTGGCCATGTGACTATGGTAGGGTCGATATGACACTTTGGGCATACTACCCATTCAATTCATTGGAATGCACAGTGCTACCATTAATGAAGTTGCAGGGCTATAACTACCTGGACCACGAACTAACCCTTCACCTTAAATAAGGTTGGATTTGACCCCTTCTAACTTGACGGAAGTTAAATGGGCACTCATGCCTCTGTATTATTTGGAATTAAATAATTCGATCCTAATTGTCAGTTATCCACTAATGTATATAACTAGAGCTCTAATTAAACCATCGGTCCCAAGAACCATTACATAATTGGGACTTGGTAGTTAGGCCATATATTTGGCATTTAAAACCCGACCCCATGACTATTATGGATAGGAACTAGTTCAAGTCTCCTAAGGTTAAAAATCATCAAGTGGACCTGTGCGCAGTCATAGAGTCTTATGCTAAATGAAGTTTAGTATGTTAAATCATAAGACCCCACTTATATTTATAGCCCTACGTAGATAGATAAGGACTAGAGACACAAAGGGGTCCACTAAAGCCTTGGGACCTTACCCTTATAACCTTTCTACTTGTGTTAGTCAAAGATGTTATAGATAAGACAATCTTGCGGTAAGTGGAACTTTAGGAATTGCTTAACAAGATAATAGAATGTAAGGTAAGATTTTATTACAATGTTCTTTCTAATGGAGTTATGACAACAAAGACCTCTTATGCTATAAACGTATTTTTTTTGTTTGCTTGATAATTATGAGGTACATTACAACTACCCTCACATGCTAAATATGATTTGTTCTACTCTTTCTAAAAATCAGTATATCATCCAAATATACAACAACGAACTTACCCAAAAATGGTTTCAATACTTTGTTCATCAATCTCATGAATGTGTTGGGTGCTTTAGTTAACCCAAACGACATCACTAACCATTAAAACAATCCATATTTCATCTTGAATGCAATCTTCCATTTGTCACCTTATCTGATTCGAATTTGTTGATAACCACTCTTCAAATCAATTTTTGTAAAATATTGTGGACCACTCAAGAAATCCATAAGGTCATCCATTCTAGGAAATGGAAACCGATACTTGATAGTGATCTTGTTTATAGCATGTGAATTAGTACATATTCGTCATTCCCCTGTCTTTTTAGGCATCAATATTGTTGGTACTACGCAAGGGCTCAAGATCTAGTGGATCAATCCTCGGTCAAGCAATTCCTGCATTTTTCGATTCACTTCTTCACTCTTTTATGGAGTCATTCGATAAGGAACTTTATTTGGAAAATTCTATCATGGGATCATATCGATATCGTGTGATATACTACACAAAGGAAGAAAGCCTATGGGTAATTCCTCTACAACAATTTGTTTTATATATTCCAACATGCATTAGATTTATGCCGATACATAACTCCCCTTTTCATCCTCTTCAACCTTCTTTGGCACTACAACCAAACAATACACATTCTATTTCTTCTCCTCCAGGAACTCCTTGGATGAACACAATATAATGCAGTTGTTACTGCTACTCACGTCCTTGTTGCAACTGTTTTTGTTACTCCCACCATCTTCACACATGTTGGAAGATTGGTTGTTGTCATTGATGTCAACCCTAGTCATGGGTTTTGGACCAGAATATTGATGAAGTTATTTGGACATGAAGGAAAATGAAAATGAAGATACAACACCCATGGATGGATAGTATACATCATTCTCT